>JAFFST010052210.1:184378-199033 GCA_022414735.1 Noturus placidus
ATATATATATATATATATATATATATATATATATATATATATATATATATATATATACATACAAGCATTTCTTTGTGTTGGTCATCTATGGATGAAGTCACTTACACCTCTGCACCTTTGTGAACCTGCCTGTGCTGACCTCAGCCTCTCCTTTTAATAATACTCTCAAAGCTTAGCCTGTCAGTGGTTCGCTGGTGTTCTGAGACCACTGAAGTTAACAACTGTAATTCATCACCACATGTATGAATGCTTCTTTTTCTCTCTTATTCTCTTCCTTCCCCAAAGCATGAGCATTAAGGTCTAAGGCCTCAATCTGCACCAGCTACCTATTTGAACTAACTTTCTCCACCCCATTCACCAACCACTCTTTCCCCTGTTCATTTTGTCCTGTATACTCTTTACGTTATGTTCATCTGCAAAACCCTAACGTAATAAGTCAGTATGGCTTTGATTTGCTCTCTGGGATTTTCAGGCCTTGATATTCAAGAAACTGCAGTGTGATGACACTTGTAATACAGTTCAATGTTAATTTACATTTAAGGAAATGTATTTACCACATGTAACCTTTTTATGAGGCTTTTTTTAATCACTGAAATGTGAGCTGGAAGGTTTCTACAAGGCAAAAATGTGTCACAACTCAGGCAGCACAACAATATCCTGTTATTAAGCTGCAAGAAAAGTCTCATGGGACTAGTGGGAATAGACAGGCTCAGTTTGTATGTGACAGGGTCCATTCTTAGCCAGGATTTCGCAATTCTGTCAGATACTTTCACTGGTCTTCACAGCCATGCTGTTTACATTCTACTCAGGTCTTCTCCGGAGCTTTTGACAGGTGGAATCATGACTCAGGTAGACATAGTAAAATGCTGATTGTAGTTTAGAGAGACTTGCTTGCCCCCTGTTGGTTTTTGTGTGTGTTGACATCTAAAAATCTATAAGAACTTCAGCAATAAATGCCCCACCTCCAACAAAAATGACTATAAGACTATGAATTTTCAATAACTTACAAAATTGAATACTACCATTAATTCAATCCAATTCAATTTGATTTATATAGTCCATAGTTTTTATTTTTTTGACATTGTCACAAAGCCTGAAGAAAAAGATTACTGAAGAAAATGATACTAGTATAAAAAGACACTAGTATAATATTAAAGGTTATATTTATCTTGGGGAGTTTTAAAGGTTATATATGAAATGTGGTTTGGTTAAATTCTCACTCTATGCATCATGGAAAAAATAGAATCCTTTAGTCCTTTAGTCAAAAATACTTTGGGAGCGAGAGAGTACTCCACTAGGTGGCGTTAGAGGCAGCAGAATAAAGTTCACACATACTGGAACCCTCAGCCAGCTGGTCATTAACACCTAAGATCTCTTTTTTCCTTAGCTATGTAAGACATAACCCGGAAGACACTCTAAGAACAATGGTTGTGTCTATTTTAGATTCAGTGGGGGTCAATCAGAATGTAATAGGACCCACTCATAATGGTGGTCACACCCTTGACCTGATATTAACATAGGGAATAAATATAGGAAATATAGTAACACTTCTGCAGTCTGAAGCTAACCCAGACCATTAACTCCTCTCGTTTAACTTGCGTAATGATCATAATATAAGCACGTTGCCACGCTACCGCATCAAACGTACATTCACGTTAGCGATTGCACATTAGCTAGTTTTATCAATAACCTCCCAGAGATAGCAGCTTTGATTGGATCACCGCCTGATCTTAAAGAACTTGATCACATGACTAAATGCTTAGTGTCAATGGTCCGCTACATGCTAGATAAGCTCTACTTAAAAGAAAAATAATTAGAGAGGAAAAAACTAGCACCCTGGTATAACGATCACACACGCACCTTAAAACAGAACGTAAATGACGTCGAACCAAATCGGAAGTGTTTCAAACAGCATGGAAGGAGAGCCTCCTGAACTATAGAAAATCTCTTAGTGATGCTAGATCAGTCAATCTCTCCATCCTGATTGAAACAAAATATTCCTAGATACTTATTCAATACTGTAGCCAAATTAACTAGGAATAAAACCTCCACAGAAACTTTTACACAATCACTACATAGCAGAGACAATTTCATGAAAATTTGAAAATATTACACAAAAATTTCCTTAAGACTATTAATTTAAAAACAAAAAGTCTTATAACTAACCCTGAAGATAACAATATAGCCATATCAGATCAATGCTTAAAATGTTTTACTCCCATTAGAGAGTAAAATTAATTTCTTCATCAAAATCAAAACTTGTATACTAGATCCCTTACCTAGATGTTTCTTCAAACAGTAATCAAAATCCTTCTAAAAAATCAATTCTTTCCTTAGCACTGGCTATGTACCCAAATCATTTAAACTAGCAGTTATCAAACCCCTGATTAAAAAACCTGACCTTAACCCTTGTCAATTATCCAACTATAGGCCAATTTCAAATCTGCCCTTTGTTTCCAAGACATTACAAAATATTGTAGCACAGCAGATATGCTTTTATCTACATAGGAATAACATTCATGAAATGTATCAATGTATCATAGCACAGGGAGAGTGCTGGTTAAACTGGTAAATAACCTATTACTGGCCTCTGATCAAGGTTGTGTCTCCTTGCTTGTGTTGCTTGACCATAGTGCAGCTTTTGATACTATTCGTCATACGATTCTCCTTGATAGATTACAAAATATTGTTGGCATTAAGGGAATTGCCCTCTCCTGGCTCAGGTCTTATTTGACTGATTGTTATCAGTCCATAGATGTAAATGGAGACGTCTCTGTGCATACCGGGGTACAGTTTGGTGTTCCGCAAGGTTCTGTTTTAGGTCCAGTGCTTTTTTCTTTATATATGCTACCTCTGGGTCAAATTATTCGTAGACACGGTATTAGCTTCCACTGTTATGCTGAAGATACACAGCTGTATGTTTCAGCGAAGCCAGGCAGCAGATATGTAGTATTAGTGCGTTTATAGAAGAGACTCATTTATAATTATACTATCCGTTGTTACCCAAATGATGATGGGTTCCCTAATGAGTCTGGTTCCTCTCAAGATTTCTTCCTCATATCGTCTCAGGGAGTTTTTCCTCACCACTGTCGCCTCCGGCTTGCTCATCAGGGACAAATTCATTAATTTAAATTTTAGATTCTGAACATATATTTCTGTAAAGCTGCTTTGGTGCAACATCCACTATTAAAATCGCCCTACAAATCAAATTGAATTGAATAGTTGTTGTAGTAGTAGGTGTAGGAGTAGCACGGGCAGTGGTAGCTCAGTGATTAAGACCTTGGGCTTCTGATTGGCATGTCATGAGTTCAACCACCAGCACTGCCAAGCTACCACAGTTGGGCCCTTGAGCAAGTCCCTTAACCCTTAACTGCTCAGATGTAATAAACGCAAAAAATGTAAGTCACTTATGTATAAGGGGGTCTGCCAAATGTAAATGAATAGTAGTTGTAGTTGTAGTAGGAGTACCACAAGGCACATTTTAACTTCCACTTGTACATTTTCTTTTATTGCACATTTGCAAAACATCCAAGTGCATTGTTTACAGACTTTGTTTTCATATTTGTTTACAAACATAAGCTCCCTCTCCTCTTTAATAGAGTTTCACTGTATTCTTCTTTTTCTTTTAGCTTTACTTTATTTCTATTGCATTTGTTATCTGTAAACTTTTTATTATTTATTTATTTATTTATTTGTTTGTATGTTTGTTTGTTTGTTTATTATTTTTTATCACTACTACCTCGTGATCTGTGTAGTTATAATGCAAACCTGGGGTTTGGGATGTGGTGCTCGTGCATTACCCCGGTTGAGCAAGGAGCAGTCCATTTTCTCATGGGGTAGAGGTGGGGGTCGCCTTCATACAGATTGGTACATTCCACCCGGGACTGAATGGAGAGTTGAGACAAAAGTTGAGAGAGAGAGAGACTGTCCACTGCTACGGACAGGCACAGGGACTGGGGAAGTGTGAAAGGTTTAAACTCGTATTGTGGGATAAAACAGGAATATAAATCAGGGAAAGAATCAGTAATCCAGGCGTGTATGTGTGGGGAGAGATGAGCCTTGTCCTGGTGCTCGTGCTCCTCTGTGCATCCTCAGTGAACTGCCAGCAAAGAGGTGAGCTGGAACTAATCCTTCAATATGGGGTTCTGCATTTTTCCCTTCCTGTATATAATAGTATAAATACATAAACATGTATGTCATGAGATAATAACTGAGATGAAGTAGTTCACTTTTGAAGGGAATTATATAACTTATCATAGGTCTGTATTCTGTATGTATATGAGGCAAACTTTACACACAAGATTAGGGTCAGGAAGAAAATCTTTTATATTGTCACAACTTTTTGCATTCACGAAAAAATATTCTAAAGCTCTAAAAATGTGTCTGTTTTTTAAATTTTTATTTTATTTTATTTTATTTTATTTATTTTTCGAATGAAGCTTTGCTTTGACATTGAATGAGAAAAGAAGCTCCAGAACAGTTACAGTGGCTGAGGCTCTTAAATCTCAACATGCAGAGATCACATCTTAAAAAGACACAAGGATAAATTACCATGTGAACACTGAACCACTTTTGTTATGCTGATTTCACGAATTAATTAATTAATTAATTCAGTGCAGGCTTTGTTACTGAAACTAACTGTTACCACACTAACTGTGCACATTAACATTTATGGGAGTAGCCCCTAAAACAAAAACAATAAAAACAAAGTGTTTGTGATTTTCTGTTATTTATTTGTCTCGGCAATGCAGTAACCATTAAACGCCGGCATGCATTCCAATGATCTCAGGACAACACACATTGTATAGTCTTAACAAAGATCCTTGAGATTCAGCATTTAATTAGAGCATGTTAACATGCTCAAGTTGTATCAATCAGCTTCGGCTCATTGGCATGATTTCTCAATAGTTAACAAAGTTAACATGCTATCGAATTTATCAGCATTACATAAATTCAGTGTGTCTGGTAAATGCTCTCTGCTTTGAAGTGAATCTTGCTATCATAGACAGCACTTTCATTTAGAGCTACTAAACCCTCATATTCCCAGGAGTATATAGTCTTAGATATTCCAGATCTATTCCAAAGCCCTTAAACACACCTGAGCCTGCTCGGGTAAAATTAATCCAGCCTCATTGTCACTTTATTCCAAATGCTCATAAGTTATGTTTACAGTAAGGATGATTGATATATATCTTTATACACCTCTTAACACCCATTGGGTTTCAATCTTGGCTTGTGTTTTAACTCTACTGTTTTAGCCTCATCTGATTATATCACATTTGTAAGTAAGGTCCTCATTACTTCTGGTTATCTCAAGAGTTTATTTCAGCTTCAGATGCACTGATTAGATGTGTTATGTTGTCTCTGGCTTTTGACTAGCTTGCAGTTTTATCTAAAGAACACAGATCCTATAAAGTACTGAGCTGTCGAAAGCACCTTTATGTTTGCAGACAATGTACATTCCAAAGATGAGTGAAAACACAATAGAATTAGGCGCTTTAATCCGGACTACTGGGATGAGTTAACCTCTGGGAGCCGCTTTGGTCTGGTGCAGTCAATCATGGGGATGCTGTTGTCCAAACATTGCTGAACACTGAAGCCTGACCCTCATTTTCTCATAGAAGAACGCTTGCTTGTACAGACTACAGAGCTTTCCTCAGTCAGGGTGACCTATAGTTTTCAGTTCTTGTGAAAGATCTATGATGGTGTGCACTCCTGTAACCCCTCTCATAAAAAGGCAAACACCAAGCCTCACTTGTCCTGCTCCCTCAACTCAGCATGAGGTCTAGGTTAATGGTGGTAATGTGTGGGTAGGGGATCCTACTGGACCAGGTGTTAGATAAACTGTAAATTGCTGGTCAGCTGAAATGTGTTTGAGTCGGATGGGCTGATGAGATTTGAACAAATACAGCTTTGGGAAAGGGAGTTTGTGGTAGTTACTCTTATTTGATCAGCACACTGCGATGTGACTGGGTTCTCAAAATGTTCAAAGAAGAAACTTGGCCTATATTAAATGAATTATACTAGATTGCATGTAATTTGAAGTGATCTCTTTTTCAATTCTTTAGACGTAACCCCTTGAAGTCTCTTCTTAGTATCTTGAAGCATATTATTCAGTAACTACTACGAACTACTCAAATCTAGTCCTGGTAGTCTGCAGGGTAAAGGAAGGGTCTAACTATTATGGTCCATTTTGAGGCTTTACTGTGATAAGTATAAGCTTTACGTATTAGTACCGTTACTAGACGCAGTACACATGGAAACACTTGTTAATAATGTAAGCCCCGGATATTCGGATCAATGCAATCCTAATAAAACACTCATGCTCTAATGAAGATGAACAGATAACTGGATTTCCATTGGCATTGCTGCACATTTAGGTTGAAAAGCAAGCCAGTGGTCAATCTGAATTATCTAGCTGTGACATGCAAATTAGGGCAGCCAAGAAGTACTCCTGCATCCAGAGTTCAGTCTTGTTGCTATAGTAATCAACAGATAGATTTATATAGATTGCTAACCAAAGGTCAAGTGTGAGCCTTTTTTTTTTTAAAGGACAAAATGAAAAAATTCTAACTTCTGCAGTTGCTATTTAAAGGTCAATCTTGCCATTGAAAAGTCTTTGTGAGAATAGGGGGAAAATCCTTCCTAGGTATATATTTAACTTTTCAGGTTGAATTGTTAATGAACTTCTTTTAAAACAGAACATTAGAAAGATCTGCACTGGTTTAAGAGAGGGGTCAAGAGACACGCATTTTTGTGTCATCAGAAAAACAAGGCAAGTATACAACAATTAATCATGTGACCATGTGATTTTATAGTTAGAGAAAGACCATTTCAGACATGTCACATGTTGCACTGCATAATGCAAAATGTCATCTTTATAACACTGGATTTACCTCAGTAATGTGTATCTACAGTTCTTTGAAACAGAATTTGATTTCTTCTGTTTTTGTGTCTATCTGATACTAAATAGTTTTGGATCTTTAAATGAAATAGAACATAAAACAAAGGCAATTTGAATAAAAACACGATAGAGTTTTTATATATATATTTATTTATTTATTTATTTATTTTTCTTGGAAGCAACAAACGTTATCCAGCACCTATCAACCATGTGAAAAACTAATAGCTCCCTTAACCTTAAAATCTGGTAGTGCCATCTTAGCAGCAATAACTGCAACCAAATCCTTCCGAAACTGGAGATCAGTCTTTCACTTACTGCTAGGACTAGGACTTACTCCTATGCTTTGGATCATTGTCTTGCTGCATAATCCAGTTGTGATTGAGTTTCAACTTACATACTGAAGACCGCACATTCCTTTAGGATTTTCTGGTAGAGAGCCTTAATGTTCATCTGGGTTAGCAGTGGTTTTCACCTTGCCACACTTCCATGGATGTCATTTTTACCCAGTGTCTTTCTGATAGTGGAGTCATGAACAGTGACCTTTGATGCAAGAGAGGCCTGTAGGTCCTTTGATGTTGTCCATGGGTCTCTTGTGTCTTGCTGGATGAGTCATTGCTGTGCTCTTGGAGGAATTTTGGAAGGTCGGTCACTTCTGGGAAGGTTCACTACTGTGCCGAGTTTTTCCATTTGGAGATAATGACTCTCACTGTGTTTCTTTGGAACCCCAGAGCCTTTGAAATCGCATTGTAACCCTTCCCAGACTGATGTATTTCAATTATCTTCTTCCTCATCATTTCTGGAATTTGATCCAACTTTGGCATAGTGTGTTACTTCGTAAGACCTTTTAACCAACTTCATGCTGTTGAAAAAGTTATATTTAAGTGTTGATTTGATTGAAATTTGCAGTAATCAAGCCTGGTTATGTCTAGTCTAGCTCATCCCCATTATAAATGCATAGATTTCATAGATTTGGGGAAATAGCAACTATATTTTTACACAGGCCCAGTTGGTATAGGATAACTTGTTTGCTTCAAGAAATGACATTACAACTTAAAAAATGTATTTTGTGTTTACTCAGATTGTCTTTGAGCTCTGCTACCATTGGTGTGTGAGTGAGTGCGTGAATGGGTGAATGAATCAGAGTGTAAAGCGCTTTGGATAAAAGCGCTATATAAGTGCGCCATTTGCCTTTGTTTAATCTTAGATTTTGTTTTAATTCCTGAGACAATTTACTATGAGATATACACAAAGACAGAAGAAATCAGGATGGGGCAAATACTTTTTCACAGCAATTGCTGCGAAGCTTACACTGGAATTACTCTACCGCTCTTGTTGCTTTGAACAATGTGTCCAGCATGCTCTAAAATCCAAACTTAAATACACGTGACTTGATGTCCAGAATCAGGCCCTGCATCTGAATTCCCTTATATGTAAGCCTATTATCTTTACTTGCAGTAATGAGTGGTCATGGCTAAAAAGGGGATGGGGTTATCTCCAGACATTTAAAAGGCTGAGCTCACACGAATAGATGGCTTCCATTGTTAATTGTCAAAGACATAGTAATTTGGGCCATCAGTGGCTATGTGCAAATGTGTGGGCTGATGGAGGGGGTCACTCTTCAAAGACAGAGCTTACTGAGAGAGGGAGGAGGTAGAGGGGGAGGGGGAGGGGGAGGGGAGAAAATTGGGAAGTTGAAGATGGGTGCTGACTGAAGCTGGGAGAAGACTGTTTCCACTTAAGACTGACTTGACGGAAGTTGTTAAATGTTACTCAAGCATTAAGTCTGGCGTTCTCATTGTCGTTGATCAAAAACATGTGTGCTTTGAAAAAAATTCTCTCAGAACATGAATGTAAACAGGTATTGCAGTGAAGAACTGACATTGACTTACTGGTAATAATATTTTATATTATGACATGGCTGTATATATTCAGTTCAAGATAAAAGTCTGCTTGTTTGCTCATAATAATTTTTTCTTCTTTTTTCCCCCATAGGTCTGTTTCCTGCGATTCTGAACTTGGCCACCAATGCTGACATCACCACCAACGCCACATGTGGAGACCCTTTTCCTGAGATGTACTGCAAGCTAGTGGAGCATGTTCCTGGCAGACGCATCCGAAACCCTCAGTGCCGGACATGTGATGCTAACAGCACGAACCCCAAAGGTTAGTCATTCTGATTCAGGATATTTATTCATTCAAACCAGACTTAACCTATTCTGATTTATACTTTACTGTCATAAATGCTTTACTATCAGTGTTTCTGAGGCACAGGCTGTCCATTTGGTTCATCCAATTCATTCGGTCAAATTGATTATCCTATTGTACCCTATTTATGTGACAGAGTATTCTATATTCCCACCTTTTTGTGAGTTTTCAGTACATCATTGGACTGTATGATAAAGGCTCAAATCGTGAAAACATTTATTTGATGAATACCCTGTCCCAACAGAACGACACCCCATCACCTACGCTATTGATGGAACCAATCAGTGGTGGCAGAGTCCCAGCATCAAGAATGGCCGTCAGTTCCACTGGGTCACCATCACGCTGGATCTACGACAGGTAGGACTACAATCACAACACAACATATGAAATACAGTATCTTGGGAATAATGATTGTTTGAGGACAATTAAAATCAGTGTTGTCATATGTCATAATATCTCCTTCAAGATCTCAAGTCAACCTCAACCAAAGCCTTTCTAGCCTTTTCACACCTTTCTATCACACCATGAGTGTTGTATCATCCTCTGTGGGCAAGTCCTCCCCTACTCTAACAATCTGTCAGCAGCAGCAGGAAGGCTTTTGTTGAAATCAGAGCCCAGAAGAGGAAATGCACTGTATTTCCTCCTTCTCCTCCTCCTCAGTTAAACAACCAGACTTTCATCAGCTGTGCCAGGTCTCCTAGCTTACCTTACAGTCATTAGCACACCTGCTACTGAAGCCCTGAGGATTTACAGCCATGTACTGGATCCAATTCCTCAGTGTAAATTATCCTCACTTTAAATCTCTATAGAATATACATGACACCACCAGCTGTATCGCGTCCTTGTTTTATAGAATATTTGATCTGTTACAGTATTCCAAACCTGTTTGGTTCAAAGCCAGGTATAGGTTTGCCAAAAACAATAACATTTCACAATGTCCGACAAACTCCTACAAAAGTGAGCGTTGTTAGGTCTCATCCTGGCTGTTAAATTTGTTTTCTGATATCTTGCTTCCAGCTTTCAGTTCAAGACGGATGCTGTACCGATGTAGTTACATCATTATTGTGTGAGGTTCTCAGATATGATATGTTTGGAGTATAAGTACTGTATGATGATAACACTGTCTGCATGCATGTACTGCATCAATTTGCTCCACACAAGAAGGTGCCTGGGTTAATTGAGTTAGTCGGAGAAAATGACTAGTTAATGTTTGAAACATCCTACTATAGTGGTAGCACTGTAATCAGAGAATAAGACTAAGCCAAGGCATCATGGGATTGATACCACCAGTTTTCCTTTGTGTAAGGTTTTTAGTCATGTTATACCCTCTTTCAGTCAACTTGTTTTTAAATAAAAGCATCAATTTCATATTGTTTTCTTGTATATTGTGCTCTCAGCATCTGTTGAGAACTTCTGCACTTTGTTAGCATTAGTATTTGCTTATTAGGTCTCTTTGCAACCAGGAATGCCTAATTTTGTCCATAAAGCAACTTTGTTAAATGCATTAGTGAGATTAATGGAGCAATTAGAGAGAAGCCTGAACACAAAACAGCGAGGAGTGGTCTTTAAACACGTTTTGTTTATTTATTTTTAAATGTTTAATAATGGATAGCATTGCTGGGTCTCCAGTTTGTCTCCCCCTACCTTCCAGAAACATACTACTAGGTGAATTGGCTATGCTAATACTTTTGAATGTATGTGCATGGCGCCCTGCAATGGACCGGCTTCCAATACAAGGTGTATTCCCACCAAGTGTCTAGTGTTCCAGGGATGAGCTTTGGATCTACTGTGATCTTGAGCAGTATATCTCCAGTATTTCACAAGTTTGCCTTGCACCTCTGGGGTTGGGGGTTCAAAGCATGTTCTCCATGTGCTTCAGGGGTTTTCCCCAGGTACTTCAGTTTCCTCCCCCAGTCCAAAGACATGGCTGACTGGCATTTCCAAAATATCCATAATGTTACTGTGTGTGTGATTGTGCCCTGCGATGGGCTGGCACCCCATCTAGGGTGTCAGTGCTGTTCCCTGCGATAGGCTCCAGGTTCCCCTGCAACTGTGTAGGATAAGGAGTATGGAAAATAAATAGATGGATGGATTGTCAGAAGTTATAGAATAAGTTTATAGTTGACATCTCAGAAAACAAGCAGAAATACACTTAAATAATTGATTGCAGTCACATACAGAATAAACAGCAGTGACACTACACTATGCATTTGTATGTGTGTGAAATTCACTGTTTCATCTGAATTTGTAGCCACTATGGTAACGTTTATAGCAATGACATAATGCCTATGATTTACATGGTGATGTCATTAATCAGTACTACTGACGATATCCAAACAGTGATAGATATATGTCCTACACCATTTTGTCTGCTGCTTATTAATTGGGAGTTAAGTGTAAAGCAAATCTGTCTAGGACTAATTCTTCATGTGCACACACAAACATACTCACACAGTGGAAAATTCTGATGTGCTAAGTTTGCTTTGGCTTCAAAATTTCAATACTAGAATTTGTCTCTGTCTTACCACATAAAAAGAGACTCATTCAGCCAGAAGCACTTTTCTAGTCTGTGCTAAAGATGAGTCAGGCTTTTGTCTGAGAGAGTTGTGGAAAGTGGGGGAAGGGAATGTGGACATAATGCAGACCAGGACAAAGCAGGCCAGCATCACAGAGGCCAGTCTGAGACCCTAGGGCCTGGGGGGCATTCACGGAGGATTAGCTGATGCTACCTGCATGAGAAATAAAATCTAGCAGTACCTGGGCTATGTGAATGGCTAATTAGTTAGCTTGAGGAAAATGCAGGTGGTAACCTGATGCTAAAATCCATTCTGGCTATTGTTTCTTGCTGATTTAAAAGGTTTTCAGATAATAAGTGTAATGTGCAGGTATCATTGTGTAGCAACTCATATCATAATGAGGTGCCAGATTGCCTTGTAGAGTTCTGGCAGCAATTCCAGTATAATTATTATCATCATATTATTATTTCCCAAATTCTCAGCTTTGTCAGTATTGACCAACCATACACTCACTTCCATTCTTCTTCAGGATATGTATGTGCTTGCGATGTGATGAAGCTCACCGGAAGTCTAGAGGGGAGTGTGCTTGTTAAGTTGTCACCTCTGTGAGTCATGTGAAATGTTTACGGCTTTAAGATCACCGGCCTTGTTTCAGAAGATATGAGGAACAAGCTGTTAGAGTTAATGTGAGGACCAACACAGCTGTCTCCAAAGATGTTTGGACAACCAGGAATGTGTCTTTCAGGGGACTGAGGTCACATTCGAGCTCAGGGGGGGATGGGAGCTGGGGGCAAACAGGATGAGAGACCACCAAATGGCTTCGTCTTGTGTTTGTTTGGTTTGGTGATGTTAATTGGATCAAGGGCTTTGTCTCCCTGCTTGAGGAATTTCACTGCAAGCAACAGCAGATGAGTGAAGTAATTTATCACATCTTTCACTGATAGAGAAGTGTTTGCTTTGTGGTTTTCAGTGTCTGTGAGTGTAGCATGCTGTGTCTGCAGCTTTGATAACATAACAAATGTGAAGCTTCTAGTGCTTATTGTTTTTCTTTATTCCTAATTCTTTATTTTGGAAAAGAATTGAGTACCCTTGAAACTGTCCTGATGCTGTAGTCAAAATGCTTTAGTGTTCAAGGCTAAGTGGCATTTTTATTGTATCAGAGGAAGTGCACAGACCGTGATGACCAGGAGAAATATGCTAAACAAATACCAGAAACAAAAACACATTCAAAGTTCTGTAGACACAAAACACTACCTTTCATCGTGCTTAACGTCCACTGAAGTACACAGTTGTAGTGTTTTATATCCTTGCTTAAATATGCGTAAACATTGCGTTTTTCTTCAAATATTCATACTTTAAAGTTAAACTTTGGAACTTTGAGAATCCATCTCTCTTACCATTGCAATCTGCAGCATATTATTTTCCATAGTAACCATCCATAGCAACATATGATTAGCATATGCGTATCAAAGACATCAAACATGTCAGAGGTTGTTGGTTTGTAAACGAAATTAAAACACCACCCTATAATAATACTTTGCACATTCCTTTCATTTCTGCTTGTAAGTCTTCACAAATCTTGTCACGAGAGAACTTTCGGGAAATCCTTTGGCTCCTTTCTCCTTCCTCACACGGTTATCACAAATCACTCCCTCCGCAGCGTGCCCTAATTCATTCTCATCACACCAGTATTGACTTGGCTGAAGATGTTAACATGTTTGTTTGTCTCATCACCTTGACATTGCTATGCTCAAAACAAACATGGGGCTCCAAGACCTCCAGGGTATCAAAGCAAAAGGCAAATGGAGGAAAGGATGAAATCAAACATTCAAAATGTTGTTGAACTGAGAACTTTGAAGCCTGTGGTTTTTTATCAAGTATTTAACTTGTGTCATCTATGCACAGTTTGAGCACTGTTTTAGATGTTCCTCGGCTCATTATAGGGGCTGAGGTTCCTCCGTACCTTGGGGTTGTGGGGTTGTGTGTTTTTGGCTTTTCAAGGAAGCCAATGTAGGAAGACTGGGAGGAGGAATGAATACCAGATGCAAGGTTTGTAAAAAAAACTTGGGGTATGTCTGGGCTTCCTGTCAGGATTTTGAGGATAGGGGAGAGGGGGAGGTGTCTCATGAAAGAGTTTTATTTTTCAAAGAGCCTGTCACAACTTGCTCTGCATGGGAGCCTGGAGAGACATGGACTTAGAATGAGAAAGACAAGGGACAGAATTGGGAGAATGACAGAAATGATTTCCCTTTGAATGAACAAAAGAGACTAAGATCCTGCACATTAGACACAGAGACTCTGCAAGTTAGAAAAAGAGACACAAGTCGGAAAGAGAGCCTTAGAATCGAAATGCCGTATGTCTACCAAAGGAATAGAAATGGCAGAGAGATGAGCATATCCACAAATCAAACAAACAAATCCTAAAGAATATTTTACTTTGAAGAAAAGACTGTAGACAACCTTTATCCAATTGCCAGCTCATGAAAGTGTAATATTCTCAGCTCACTCGGGCATGAAGCAAAATTTGCAAGCACCGCCTGAGTGGACATGCCAATATTATCCACTTTTGTACTGTGTGTATTTAAGCGATAAACAATATTCCCAAAACCTAGTGACTGAAACTGGCATTTTCTGTCCTATCAGGTCTTCCAGGTCGCTTATGTCATCATCAAGGCAGCGAACTCTCCTCGGCCTGGGAACTGGATTCTGGAGAGGTCTTTGGATGGTGTCAAGTACCAGCCATGGCAGTATTATGCCATCAGTGATACGGAGTGTCTGACCCGTTACAATGTCACCCCGCGTCTTGGGCCTCCCACCTACAAGAGAGATGATGAGGTCATCTGCACCTCCTACTACTCCCGACTGGTGCCACTGGAACATGGAGAGGTGAGCAGCTTACTACTTGGACTTGGGGCGGCTGTGGCTCAGTCGGTAGAGCGGGTTGTCCACTAATCCACCAACCGTGGGGTTGGCGGTTCGAATCCCGGCCCGGGTGATCCCATGCCGAAGTGTCCTTGGGCAAGACACTGA
>JAFFST010052210.1:199053-218287 GCA_022414735.1 Noturus placidus
GACAATGTACCATTGTAAAAAGCGCTATACAAATTATTAAATTATTACTTATCTTTCTTTCGGTTTATACAGCTGTATGTGACTGTTTATCAATCCTAATACTAGCATCACTGTACATCACAAACGTTGCATTTCATGGGACTCTAAGACCTGAAGCTAGAAACTCTAGAAACTTGCACTTATAATATTGTAATTCATGTACATTCAGACAGCATTGCTCTGAAATTCCAGCTATATCTCAGTTGTATTGGGTTTTTAAACATGTGCAATTTTAGTGAATGCTGGGGAGTTTCAGGGGGTCAGGGGGTCCACACAGTGAGAGCTATTCTGGCCATAGTCCAATCTAAAGGATCCAACTGGGCTGTGGAACAATAAACAGTACTATAGCTAGCCCTGTATTATGCTTATATGCTGCATATTTCTGTGATTGGATGTAAATCTGCTACATTGCTTATATAAATATTGATGTCTCTATTCAGTTTAGGAATGTAAACTTGTTGCTTACACTGTTATCAGTATCAGCACTTCAAAAACCAGAGCGTTATCTTTTATTCGTCCAGTTAGTGTTGCACAAGCATTTGCATACTAGAATGTGACAAGCAATACTGTAATTTTCAGGTCTTCGCTTACTTCATTTTATAGAAAGGAAGTCAAACGTTCAAACTTTATATGTACACACACGGCATGTACACTGACAAACTGCTTCCACTGTCTAAAAACTTTAAAATGCCAAGATTTTAAAATGATGTGGACCCGTCCATTCATGATTTGTCTGAGTCCTCTTTCAGGCTTATTTAGTAATTACTTGCAAGTCGAGTTATTATAATTTTGTCCTCCTACAAGCTCTGTAATAGAGTGCTGGTTTAATATGGCTTCGGTTCTTGATCTACCCAGATCCACACGTCTCTGATAAACGGGCGTCCGGCTGCTGATGACCTGTCTCCCGAGCTGCTGGAGTTCACCTCTGCCCGATTTATCCGCCTACGTCTGCAGCGCATCCGCACACTCAATGCCGACCTCATGACCCTGAGCTATCGTGACCCCAAAGACGTGGACCCCATCGTCACCCGCCGGGTAGGCTTCAGCTTTCGGTTTTAGTGAAGGAGAAAAATTGCGGCAATGCTGGATATAAATAAGCGATACGGGAACATATTTAAATCATAATAAGCGGTATTAGAAGTTTATTGCTTACTTATATCATGCAGAATTATTTTGTTATAGAGCATAGTATTAAATAGCATTGTTCATCGACAGTATGCAAGAAATGTATCTAATAGACCTTTGTAAAATTTTGGAGCGCATGAGGTAATTCTAACTCATATTTTCCCCATTGGCTAAGCAATCAGAGGCAAGCACTATGTTTAGTAATCTGACTCTACCTCTTTATTCATTTCAGTATTACTACTCAATTAAGGACATTTCAGTGGGTGGGATGTGCATCTGCTATGGTCACGCCCAGAGCTGTCCCTGGGACCCTGTTACCAAGGTAACGGAAGACATTCTTCAGTTCTCAGCCAGCAATCTGTCAATCAAATGTAATTACCGGTACATGGAGAATGTAATCACTGGCTGTATTGTCCCCACCAGTGAATCTGCTGCTTTAATGACGTTTTATTCTGCTGTTTCAAATTTTGTTCAGCTTCAAATTTAAATATAATACGCTATAATAGAGAGTACAGCAGAAATGGCGCCTGATTGTTGTTTTATTTTTTTACTTTTTTTTTTTTTAGAGAATTATACTAGGATTGGCAAAATCTTGCAATATTATAATAATAAGGCACTTTACAATAAAATAAAAGATTTTATTTCCCTCAAGCATTTACACCCCTGCAATTAGGAGCAAATGATCTGATGTAGTCTGTGTTAAACGAATCTTGTTGCCTCATTAACGGTGAAAATCACGTTAACAAGAGGCTGAGAAAGCAAGCATTAATCCCTTGCTTCATCAGTGGGGTTCTCAAGAAATGCACACACACACACACACACACGCACACACACACTCAGACACACACACATGGCGTTAACTGACTGCTGGTTGAGTTTTAGTCTAGTCTAGGAATATGTTTTGAGTGTGAATTTGATTGGCAATCTGTGTAAATAAAGAGCATTTCCTTTTGGTTCTTATTTTCTCTGCCCTCTCTTTTGAGGCCTTAGAGTATTGGAAATGTGTGTGTGCATGTGTGAGAGAGAGGGAGAGAGGGAGAGAGTTAGAGTGCTGTGTGTGTGTGTGTGTGTGTGTGTGTGTGTGTGTGTGTGTGTGTGTGTGTGTGTGTGTGTGTGTGCGTATAACTTATCCTCTCTCTCTCTTCCAGAAACTGCAGTGTGTGTGTGAGCACAACACTTGTGGGGAGAGCTGTAATGAGTGTTGTCCCGGATACCACCAGGAACTGTGGCAACCAGGGACCATCTCTGAAGGCAACACATGCGAGAGTAAGACAGAAACACACACGGGACATTCTAGTGCCACTTGGACAATGAGAACAAAAATATGGCATATATTTGGCATGCTGGGAGAGTCTGCTGGATGTGGTCATGTCTGAATTCTGGCAAACAGCCAAAATGACATAAAATAGGCTTTTGGTCAAAATATATTTGAGTAAATCAATGTGGAATTTCTTCTATTTTTTTTTAATGTTGCCTGCAATGGAAGTTGCCCGTTTTCAGAAGTGTGTATAGTAGAAAACGTCAAAATGCCATATGAAGGGTTTTCCCAGCCTGTACACATACTACAGTGTGTCCCAAAAGTCTTCTTACAGAGGGACTATTTTGCCAGCTCCACCTTGGTTGTGCCTTCGTCGGTGGGTGTTCGTGGACGTGCATTTCTCGGTCGGTCTGCAGCACTTCCAGTCTTTGGGAATTTGTTAATAAGTTTGGAAACATTTTCATGTGTGATGTGTTTGCCATGTTTCTTGTTAAAGTCCATCACAACCTCGCGACAGCTTCCTGATCCAGCCAGGAGAATGATTTCAATACGTTCTTCTTTTGTCAAAGGATATCGGAAAAAAAACACAACTATATAATATGAACTAAGTATGAGAAATTTGCTAAAAAAGTGTTCATTTCCTCTATGTATGGAGACTTCTGGGACACCCTGGATATTAGAGCAAAACAATATGTAATGGCAGCTAGTGTTAATGTTTTAAACTCTGCACAGTTTACAGTTTTCCAAAATATTTTTATTCACATCATTACTCCTATTACAAAATGTAGACCCGATGGATAAAATCAGTACAGTGGAAAAAGAAAGCACACCGTCCTTCAATGCTGTTTGTATTTTTTGGGAAAAACTGACTACATATTGAAATCTGTTGTATTATTATTGTTGCCACCTGAAGTTATTTGTTTATAGACGATGGTGAGGGCTACACAATTGTTATTTAGGCCCTGATAAATAAAATCATAGAATTGAAGACGGGTGTACTTTCTTTTTCCCCCACGACTGTGCTTTCTTCACTGCTTAAAAGCAACACTGATTTCTTATTTTCTCTCTTTCTTCCTTCTCCCTGAATACATCCTCAGAATGCAACTGTCACAACAAAGCAGAGGACTGTTATTACAACCAGACAGTGGCTGATCTGAAGATGAGCATGAACACACATGGTCAGTTTGTAGGAGGTGGTGTATGTATCAACTGCACGCAGAATACTGCAGGAGTGAACTGTGAAACCTGTGCTGATGGTTACTACAGACCACACAAGGTAAAGAGCCCTTGTTTATCTGTGTATGTGTGTGTGTGTGTGTGTGTGTGTGTGTGTGGCCCAGTAAACCCCCTGACACTCTGTTCCTGTTTTATTGCATCTGAGTGTTGGTGTGCATTGTGTTGACCAGTAGTTTGTGTGTGGTCACGTTTCAACAACAAGGGCAAGTAAATGTTTGAAATAAGGAGTGTTGTAATATAACCTAAAACCAGCAGCAGGAATATCCTTTGTAGTGAGTTATAGTGGTAGTTCTTTATGGTTCTTTATGGGATGCAGCATTTCTTTGTTGTAGAAATTGTTTTGACTCACATGACCCACTGTCTTATTTCACCTTGTGGTGGCTCAGTGGTTATGGATATTGGCTAGTTTGTGAATCCACGCCCCAGTTTTTGCCTAGCTGCCACTGTTGGGCCCTTGAGCAAGGCATTTAACCCTCTGGATCAGGGTCGACTTTTGGTGAGCCTCAATCAGTTCCCTAGATCCCTAAGTTGTGAATTAGTATATCTTGTACATGACTGTGGGCAATGGTAAGGGACACCGATGACTCCGTTTCAAAATAGTTAAATTTGTTAGCTTAATCACACACGTTTCTGTCCTGGTACTTTATGCAGGATCGTAGGCAAGGTAGTAAAATTTTTTTCTTAATTATCAATCATGTAAGAGTCATTAGACTCAAACATCAGTAACGTAAGTAATCATTTGAGAGCTGCAACAACTATAACAAGCTACTTACATTTGTACACGAAGTTGGCGGAGATTTTTTTTAAGCTTAGAGGCTTCAGAAAATATGATGTCAATACCAGTAAGGGGACAAAGTGAGCATGATCCCTGGTTTTTGTGGTGCATTGTGGGACTGCATTGGAAGGATATTGCGATTAAATGGCTGACTCCCTGATTAGTGCCTTGACTACTGAACTAGGGAGCTAATTGAGATGCACTCATTGTACAATTAAAAGTGTTTAAGGGCTTATTTGTGTCTTTATGTCCCTGTTCTTAGGTGTCTCCAAATGCTGACGAGCCCTGTTTGGAGTGTAATTGTGATATGAGAGGCTCAGTCAGTCATGTCTGTGTTAAAGATGACAACCAGGCAAATCCTGGAAAAGGTGAGTAATTTATGTACAATACACATATATGCAGAAAATTCTCTTAATAAAGAAACTACTGAATGCTGAAATGCCGAAATGCTTCTGCAGATATTATCCTGAATATAATAGAAAAGCATTAGGGTTGCATAGTTAATGGTAATTTAATCATGACAATCTACTTTGCCTTTCTTAATTCTTAAAAAAAAAAATATATATATATAGATAGAAATTATCTTCCATGTTGGTGAGCTTGGTAAAAGTTGGCTCATTGGTTAATGTTGTTTATTACGGGCGGCTGTGGCTCAGTCAGTAGAGCGGGTTGTCCACTAATCCACTAACCGTGGGGTTGGCGGTTCGAATCCCGGCCCGGGTGATCCCGTGCCGAAGTGTCCTTGGGCAAGACACTGAACCCTAAGTTGCCCCAATGGCAAGCTAGCACCTTGCATGCAGCTCTGCTACCATTGGTGTGTGAATGTGCTCTCATTAGTAAGTCGCTTTGGATAAAAGCGTCTGCTAAATGCAATATAAGATTTGATTTTTGTTGATCGGCACAGTAAATCAACTTGGTTGATAGATATTTGAACACTGAATATAATTGTGTTTATATTTAGCATTTAAAAGATAAATCCAATTAATGTGCTTAACAGACAGTTTTATTTTGCACTGTTTAGAAAAAAGGTGTAGGCTAGAGGGGACAGAAACAGTTTTCTGCCAATTTAACAATATAAAGTGATTGAATAATACTTAAGGGATAATCCACAGCTAGGTGTGCATTACACGATTTTAATGCATGACGTGGAGGCAACCATGTTCTTTGCATTAAAATCGTGTAACGCACACCTAGCCGTGGATTATCTCGATTATACCACGGCCCCATGCCAGAACTGACAAGTTAAAGCCGTCACTAATGTTTACAGTGCAAAATGTGACTGAAAGGATCAAAATAACGGTTAATTTTCATTATTTAGTTATTGTATGTACATGTCGTCAGAGCTAGAATTCTGCCCGCTCTGAATCATGTACAGAGATAAAGTAGTGCAATAACATTACATTTGATCCCATGCCGAAGTGTCCTTGGGCAAGACACTGAACCCTAAGTTGCCCCAATGGCAAGCTAGCACCTTGCATGGCAGCTCTGCTACCATTGGTGTGTGAATGTGCTCTCATTTGTAAGTCGCTTGTAAATGTAAAAATGTAGACAATGTACCATTGTAAAAAAGCGCTATACAAATTGATAAATTATTATTGTGAGTGTGTGCATGCAACTGTGCTACTACAGTTGGGGCAGTGGTGGCTTGGTGGTTAAAGGCTCTGCATACTGATAAAGAGTTCAAGCCCCAGCTCTACCAAGAGGTCAGAAGTTCAAGCCCCAGCTCTACCACTGCTGGGCCCTTGAGCAAGGCCCTTAACTGCTCAGATGTATAAATGAGATCAATGTAAGTCGCTCTGGATAAGGGCTTCTGCAAATAAAAATGTAAATAAAAAATGTAAATATACTAATGCTACTGTATGCAATTGTAACTGTATGTTGCCATGGTTATAGGTGTTTATAGTGCATTAATCTTGATTGACTGGAACTCCCTGTGCATGATACGGTTTGAACGCACACTTTCCAGCCAATCAGAATTGAATATTCAGACAGATCATGGTATAAATTAAATGAATAATTGTGATAAATTAGTGTGATTTCAATATTGAGCATGATCATGCACTGATGGAAAATGCAGTCTCAAAATCCTTCATGTTGTGTTTCATCATTAAGCATGTAGCATCAGATGTGGTTGTTTTTCCATTCATCATGAGTCATGTTGGCCTTTGGCTCTGTTTCTTGTGGGGTTATACAGGTGTATTTCCAGGTCAGTGTGTGTGTAAAGAGGGGTTTGCGGGAGAGAAGTGCGATCGCTGTGCATTCGGCTACAGGGACTTTCCCTTGTGCACACGCTGTGAGTGTAGCCTTGTAGGAAGCCATAACATCGACCCCTGTAGAGAGTGTATCTGCAAGGTAAGAACGAATCACAGCTCTTGTTTTTGCATGGAAAGACTCACAGGTTTGAATGTTGTTTTGTTGTTGTTGTTTAATAGATTATTAAGCAGATAACCCACCATGTTTGATTTGTATAGGAATTGTATTTGGATTGCTTTTTCTGTTCCAGTTAAGGTGTACAGTCTACATGAACATTTTGTATTCTGATTGAACTGTGATATGAAATATTAACGACTTCTTAGACTAGAATTTTCTGTAAAGAGCTCTTCTGCATGTAAACAATTTTCTCATATTTCTGTTGTGCTAATCTGTTTTGATCGAGTGTGTTGTGTCTGTGCTTCTTCAGGCCAATGTGATGGGGGCAAACTGTGACCTGTGTAAGCAGGGCTTCTACAACCTACAGGCCCGTAACCCAGAGGGCTGCACTGAATGTTTCTGTTTCGGTGTCTCTGACGTGTGTGAAAGCTCCACCTGGACCACCTCCTCGGTAGACTTACTTACGAAGACACATACACACACAATCTAACTGTGTATTTTACATATGCAATTAGTATGCTTGATTCGTCTTGAATTTTGAAGTAATAGAAAACTTCACAAAGTGTCATTGTTTCCAGATAGTACACAGAAATGGTTGGCTCCGCCCCTCAACTTACAGCACCTCCATCTACACAGCCCCTATCATAGAGGACAACCTTATCATCGCTAATAATAATGCTACTGCTGCTAGGAGCTACCTTTCTGTGTCTACATGGACCGCTCCAGAACCCTTCCTCGGCAACAAGGTCTATATCTTTCAGTCAATTCTCTCTCTCTCTCTCTCTCTCTCTCTCTCTCTCACTCACTCTTGCTCTATTTCAGATTCCTTCTCCCGCCCTTCCTGCCCTCTAATTACACCCAATCACTGACAGACTCATTACTACATGTGAAAATAATGAGCTTATACATGACCAGGGTGACACTTAATATTTGTAGTCGGTTGATCCCTTCGGTGATTAATTAAATTGAAATACGTAATTATCCCTCTCAGCATCACCAGCTCATAGTGAACAGGACGGTAATTAGCATTAGAAACGGTTCTCATTTAGGGGTCCTGCTCCCGTGTTAGTATAAATATGAAAAATCCAACAAATGTCCAGCTGTTATTATTGTTGATAAGATTTTCACCTAATGAAGTGTTTGATGAACAAGGCTGGAGCTGGCGCTGATATTTGCATGTTTCTTTTGCACTGTAGCTGACTGCATATGGAAACTTTCTAAACTTCAGCGTGGCATACGATGTATCAGTTGACAACAATGTGGATAAAACTCTCCAATCGCATTTTGAAGTGATTATTGAGGTAAGTTACTTGATTTTAATAATGTAAGCAACTTTCCCTGCAATCCGTGTATAATACCACTACAAATATGACTATTGCTCAAAAGCTTAGTGCTTTATTGATGATTTTAAGAATAAGTTAATTTGGATAAGGTAAATTAATATGGGTTATAGCATAAGGCTAGGTTAGCTAAAGTTCGGAGATCTCCAGTACGAATCTCAATGATGCCACAGCCATCTATGACCGGGAGTCCAAGAGACCAAAATTGGCCGTTCTCTCAGGGAAGATAGGGTGACATACTGTCTCCCATATCAATCACAGTGACAGTAGCCAATGAGCTCATGCATGCAGAAGTGGGCGGGCGTGTTATGCCGTACCCTGACGTTTCATGAGCAACAGTCAAAAAGACTTGGCCAGCTGGCTTCATGTTCCTCAGAGGAATCATGTGATAGCCTTCACCCTCTCAGGTTTGTAGCTGTCGTGTGATGGGGAGAGCTACCTGATGGGTGGGACTTGTCCATGACTAACATAGGGAGAACAAGAAAATAAAATCCAACAAAATGATGATTTAGTGATTTGTCATATGGGTAATAATCTCTCCTGCCTGACACCACCAGGGGAATGGGAAGACGCTGCTCCAGCTTCTACCCAGGCGTGTATTTCTGAATCCTCACAGAGAGCAGCAGGTGGCACTGGAGCTCCTGCCACATGCTTTCATTGATGTTCCCACAGAGAGAAAGGTGCAGAGAGACGAGCTCATGAGTGTACTGGCTGATGTGGCCAGTCTCAGGATCAGAGCTCACCTCAACACCAGTGTGGATGGAGTGCTAAGGTGAGAATCATCCACATAAACACCTACCAGCCTAGCCTGTTTATCATGGCTTTGCTTGCCAATCCTTCAAATAAATCAGTGTGGCTGCGATTATCTGTAAAGAAAGAAATAAGTTTCATAATAAAAGCTCTTCCCGAGTGAGTCAGAGACCCACACTATTCTATTTTATGAGTCTGGAAACCCAATCTTTTTCAGATAAGATTTTATCCACATGCATACTTTTCATCTTAGGTTAATCTAACTAGAAATTTCTGTATCTTATATAATATGCCAATCAACTCATTACCCATCAACCTCCTGTGTTGTTCCTCCTTTAAATTAGTATTATATGAAAGATCAGTACCAAATCAAAAATCGTGATTGTTGCATGCTTTTTAATTTCCTCAAAGACGTCCTTCATGAACAATGTGTGTGATGATGTACAGTCTTGGTGAGATATTTAATTGGGCGGCTGTGTTGGTAGAGCGGGTTGTCCACTAATCCTCTAATCGTAGGGTTGGAGGTTCGATTCCCGGCCCATGTGACTTCACATGCCGAAGTGTCCTTGGGCAAGACACTGAACCTCAAGTTGCCCTCGATGGCAAGCTAGCACCTTGCATAGCACCATTGGTGTGTGAGTGTGTGAATGGGTGAATGAGACACAGGGTAAAGCGTTTTGGATAAAAGCGCTATATAAGGCCATTTACCATTAATTGTCAAAGATGGATACATTTACGCTAAAACAATTTGACTGAAATGCTTAGATATGTTTATTAGGTGCATATACATCTGTGTTTTTAGATAAATCATCCCTATATGGATATATGATGAGTATCCGGATTATATATATAAAAACACATCTTTGTTTATTTTGTATTCACAGGTTGAGCACTGTGCACATGGCTGTAGCTGATCCCAGCTCCACAAGCACTGACATATCTCCAGATGTGGAGCAGTGTGAGTGCCCATGGGGATACTCCGGGACATCCTGTGAGGTACAAGCACACACACACAAACGACATGAGACTTTCTTCCCCAGTTGTGACAAATTGGCACAAACGTTTTTTTTTTTTTGTTAGAAATTGTTTTGTTCAAATATTTAAGAGAGGTTCATTTGCTCCCCTTTTTTTCTCTTTCTCTGTATTTCCTTTTCCTCCTGCTCTCTGTGCTCGCTAGACCTGTATTTCTGGGTTTTATCGAGTCGGAGGCATCCTGTTTGGAGGGAACTGTCTGCAGTGTGAATGTAACGATCATGCCACCGAGTGTGACATCAATGGAGTGTGTCTGGTGAGTAAAAGTTCTTTACAAAGTTTTATCGGCCACTTTTATATAATCTGAAATAGTTTTTGTAATTTGTAAAAGAATATAGAAATGATGGAAATCCTATGCTATGGCTTTCACAGTCACCAGATGTGTGTATGTGTCCCCTCAAAATAACTCAAAACACAGCCATTAATGTCTAAACTGCTGGCAACAAAAGTGAGTACACCCCTAAGTGAAAATGTCCAAATTGGGCCCAAAGTGTCAATATTTTGTGTGGCCACCATTATTTTCCAGCACTGTCTTAACCCTCTTGGGCATGGAGTTCACCAGAGCTTCACAGGTTGCCACTGAAGTCCTCTTCCACTCCTCCATGATGACATCACAGAGCTGGTGGATCTTAGAGACCTTGTGCTCCTCCACGTTCCATTTGAGGATGCCCCACAGATGCTCAATAGGGGTTAGGTCTAAGACATGCTTGGCCAGTCCATCACCTTCACCCTCAGCTTCTTTAGCAAAGCAGTGGTCATCTTGGAGGTGTGTTTGGGGTCGTGCTCTGCTTCAGTATGTCACAGTACATGTGGGCATTCATGGTTTCCTCAATGAACTGTAGCTCCCCAGTGCTGGCAGCACTCATGCAGCCCCAGACCATGACACTCCCACCACCATGCGACTGTAGGCAAGACACACTTGTCTTTGTACTCCTCACCTGGTTTCTGCTAAACACGCTTGACACCATCTGAACCAAATAAGTTTATCTTGGTCTCATAATATATGTCCTTAGTCTGCTTGTCTTCAGCAAACTGTTTGTGGGCTTTCTTGTGCATCATCTTTAGAAGAGGCTTCCTTCTGGGACGACAGCCATGCAGACCAATTTGATGCAATGTGCGACGTATGGTCTAGGAACCATGAATACCAACATGTACTGTGACATAGTGAAGCAGAGTATGATCAGGATGCAGTATTCCAACATGATAACGACCCCAAACACACCTCCAAGACGACCACTGCCTTGCTAAAGAAGCTGAGGGTGACGGTGATGGACTGGCCAAGCATGTCAAAACAATACCCCATAATGACAACATGAAAGAAGTTTGATTGAAATATTTGCAAATTTATTAAAAAATAAAAAACAAAAAGGCACATTTACATAAGTATTCACAGCCTTTGCTCAATACTTTGTTGAAGCACCTTTGGCACCAATTACAGCCTCTAGTCTTTTTGAGAATGATGCTACAAGCTTAGCACACCTATTTTTGGGCAGTTTCTCCCATTCTTCTTTGCAGGACTTCTCAAGCTCCATCAGGTTGGATGAGGAGCGTCGGTGCACAGCCATTTACAGATCTCTCCAGAGATGTTCAATTGGGCTCAAGTCTGGGCTCTGGCTGGGCCACTCAAGGACATTCACAGAGTTGTCCTGTAGCCACTCCTCTGTTATCTTGGCTGTGTGCTTAGGGTCGTTGTCCTGTTGGAAGATGAACCTTCACTCCAGTCTGAGGTCCAGAGCGCTCTGGAGCAGGTTTTCATCAAGGATGTCTCTGTACATTGCTGCATTCATCTTTCCCTCGATCCTGACTAGTCTCCCAGTTCCTGCTGCTGAAAAATGGATTGTATTGGCCAGATGATGACTGGTGCCTGGTTTCCGCCAGACATGAGGCTTTCCATTCAGGCCAAAGAGTTCAATCATTGTTCAATCTTTGGTTTGAGAGTCCTTCAGGTGGCTTTTGGCAAACTCCAGGCGGGCTGTCATGTGCCTTTTACTGAGGAGTGGCTTCCGTCTGGCCACTCTACCATACAGGCCTGATTGATTGAGCTCTGCAGAGATGGTTGTTCTTCTGGAAGGTTCTCCTCTCTCCACAGAGACACACTGGAGTGTTGTCAGAGTGATTATCAGGTTTTTGGTCACCTCCCTGACTAAGACCCTTCTCCCCCGATCGCTCAGTTTGGCCGGGCTTGGTTTGTGCTCTGACATGCACTGTTAACTGTGGGACCTTATATAGGAGTGTGCCTTTCCAAATCCTGTCCAATCAACAGAATTTACCACAGTGGACTCCCATCATGTTGGAGAAACATCTCAAGGATGATCAGTGGAAACAGGATGCACCTGAGCTCAATATTGAGTGTCATGGCAAAGTCTGGGAATACTTCTGTACATGTGTTTTTTTTTGTTTTTTATTTTTAATACATTTGCAAAGATTTCAAACAAACTTCTTTCACGTTGTCATTATGGGGTATTGTTTGAAGGATTTTGAGAAAAATAATGAATTTAATCCATTTTGGAATAAGGCTGTAACATAACAAAATGTGGGAAAAGTGAAGCGCTGTGAATACTTTCCGGATGCACTGTATATGTTTGTATGTATACATAAAACTCTGATTCTTCCTCAGGACTGCTCTCACAACACTACAGGACCACACTGTGACCAGTGCCTTCCAGGTTACTATGGCGACCCCACAGAAGGCACGGACGAAGACTGTCAGCGATGCGCCTGCCCGCTGACATTGGCGTCCAACAAGTAAGTTACTGTGTGTGTGTGTGTGTGTGTGTGTGTGTGTGTGTGTGTGTGTGTGTGTGCCAGCCTGGCACTCAGTTCTCTGCTGCCTTTTGTAGCCTTGGAGTCAGGGAATGTCTGTCAGATAGCTGGGACGATGATTGGAGAAAACTCACTCTGAGAATCTTAACACAGCAGGACTCAATAAATGAATGTTTATTCAAAATGTCAGTTGTGTATTTTTCTGTTTACAGCTTTAGTCCGACTTGTACTTTACAAGGTCCTGGAGACGTCACATGTGACCAGTGTGAGCAAGGATACACTGGAGCCAAGTGTGAGAGGTAAATCTAGCATGATCATGCCTGAAGAGAATGCATTCACTTACATTATCTGACATGAGAGCTGTTTGATTTGATGTTCATTTCTCACGACAACTTCTGAACTAAATTTCCTATGTGATAAAATTGGATAGCTATGAATTAATACAGGATCTCGATAGGTTTTATTTCTATAAATCCAGATGTTTGAGTCACACATGATGGGATAATCTGTTAAGATTGTGGTATATGTAGATGTAAATTCAGGCTTTGTAGCAGCTGTAGATTTCATTATAATGGTCAAATTAATAAACTGTGGGATTTTCATTGTTCTTCTTTTTTCTTCTAATGGATGCTCAGTGAAGTTTTTTTAGGAAACTTTCAGCAAATTCTATAGACGCACACATGTTCAGACGTTCAGAAAAACCAGAATGTGTATCTGGAAAGGATTCAATGATGAGATCACCTTTGATACTGTAGAAAAACCTGTAGGTATTTTGAACCAGACTTTGTCTAGACAGGAGGAAACACACAGAGCCTGTAAGGATTGAAAATACGTAACCGCATATAAAACCAGTGCCTCGATAATAGGGCTATAGTTGGAAAGTTTTATAAACAGGCTTGATTTGAATACTACATTTACTGGGAAACCTATCCTGGGTTCTTTCTTAATTCTGCAGAATGTTTTTGGATTTCTTTGCCTGATATACAGTCATGGCCAAAAGTTTGCGATCACTTTACATATATAATATATAGTATAGTGATCACAAACGTTTGGCCATGACTGTAATACTGTTCATATGTGCATCTCTCCATTCCCAGGTGCGCTAATGGTTATTATGGCAGCCCCATCATTCCTGGCCAGAAATGCTCAGCGTGTGAGTGTAACGGGAACGTGGATCCTTCTGAGCCCGGCTACTGTGACCCTGTCACTGGCGAGTGTTTAAAGTGTGTGAGACACACAGCAGGCCGACACTGTGAGCGCTGTGAGGACGGTTACTATGGTGATGCTATTATAGAGAAGAACTGCCAGGGTATGTGCATCAAAGAGAACATTTTTAGAAAGTTTATTTTAAAACAAAATAAGTTTGAAATGACTTTTGGGTAATGTCAATATCTTTTCACTAAACACAGAGGCTGAATTTGATAATGCTTCATTTAGTTTGTGTATAAACTTTCTAAATGTCAAAAAATGACTAGTGGAAATGAGTATTTAGGGCCATCCAGAGGACAATAGTTGTATTGCAGGTCTTTGCCCTCTCTTTATAATTCAGTTTTTGCTTTAGTCAGTGTTATGTTTGTGTTTTTTTTTTGTGTTTAGCCTGTGGATGCCGTGCTAACAGCTCAGTTTCCACTGTGTGTAACATTATAACCGGCCAGTGTGAGTGTAAAGCCAATGTGGTGGGAGACAAGTGTGACCTCTGTCAGGTATGATTATATTGTTCTTATTTTTCTTGAGCATGTATTTATATACTCTAGAAAGTACAAAGTATGATGTTCAGCTGCCACTATTGAGCCCTTGAGCAAGGCCCTTAACCCTCTTTGCTCCAGGGGCACTGTATCATGGCTGACCCTGTGCTCTCACCCCGACTTCTTAACAAGCTGAGGTATGCGAAGAAAAGAATTTCACTGTGCTGTAATGTTTGCATGACAAATAATCTCTTCTTCTTTTTCTAAAAACATTGACCTCATTAAGTTAAATATTTTAAGACTAATATTTCATTTTAATTACTGTAAATGCCGGGCACTGGTCTTTGGCACTGAAAGAATGGCTATGAAATGTGCATGGAATTGATCATATGTTCCTGCACCCTCATTTGGATGGATGGAGGGAGATGCTGGTGAAAGAGGGCAGAGATTTTCTGGTGAGAAATCAGGCGTAAAAGGAGCGCAGCTGTTCTTGAAGCCCAGTGTCAGATGCTTGGGCTGGGGTAAATGGTGACAATTGAGTCCCAGGCAGTCTGGAGCTCCAGTGGGTCCCTGTTGAATGTGATGCCTGAAATTTGGCCAAAACGGATCTAATGAAGATGAATGACAGAGCTCACATTTGTTATTTGGATAATAATTGTTCACAGTTTGTTATGGCAAGCTGTTCATTTGCGGGCATTTGTAAGCACATTTGAGACTCTCTCTCTCTCTCTCTCTCTCTCTACTACAACTTTTGTCTCAACTCTTCATTCTGTCTTTCTTGCTTTTTTCCATTAAGTGAGACTTCTTGGTAACGCATGGCTGTTGTTTGTGTCCATCAGGTCGGTTTCTTTGGCGTTAACAGTGGCGATGGCTGCAGGGAGTGCAGATGTAACCAGTCAGGATCAGTATCAGAAGCGTGTGATGAAGATGGCCAGTGCCAGTGTACTGTTGGTGTAGGAGGCGATAAATGCGACCGCTGCCAGCACGGCTACTACAATTTCACAGACAACGGCTGCACACGTGAGACTTCCCTTTCCGGGTTTTAACGAAACATCATCACAGATTCTGTGTAAAATAATTCAAGATGAGAGCTGCAAAAATGATTTTACGTACGTACTTGTTAAACTGTCCACTTTTATGTATAGCTTGCGACTGTGCTCACACACACGGTAACTGCAATGCTGAGACAGGCGAGTGTATCTGCCCACCAAACACCAGAGGAGAGAAATGTGAAAGGTGTGACGATGATCACTGGGGTCACAATGCTGTGACTGGATGCAAGGTAACATAAAAAAAAAAATAACATAATAAATAATAAATTCCAGTGTATGTGGTTGGCAATTATCAGATTATTGAAGTGGTTCTGGAAAACAGCATACTATGAGTCACTTAAAGCAGTGGTTAAAGCCGAGGGGCGTCATTTGGGTACTTGGTGTATTTTATTGCTTTTCAAATAGAATGTGCATAAATTAAAAACCCTGCATTCCTTCTCCCTGTGTGTTTTCTTTTTTGCTGGAGAGAGGCAGAGCTTAGTCTGCTTTTTATCTAGCTATCAGTGAATACCAGTATTGCCACCTTAGTGACTTTTCAGACCCCTTGTAGCGATTTTTTTTTGTGCAAAAAAAGCACCTAGCGACAAATCTAGCGACTTTATGGACAAACATTAGCAACTTTCCAAATGTTGCCTGTACTGTCCTGCAAGCGTGAGGTCTTGCTTTCCCGCTGCACTCTCACCTCTCTGTGTCTGCTCTGTTCAGTGAGTGGCTGAGAGCCGGAGATGGATAACATCTCATGGATAAGTCATGGATAAATGTCACGGATAACGGGATCTTCTAATTTACATCATTCTTATGTGAATGTTTTTAGAATGCAAGACGAATATAAAATAGTACACGCTATTACAGCCTAGTTCTCTTGTTCAAAGTAGTCATAGTGTTCAGAAACATTTTTGATCACTCATGTTTCATACCTGTCCGTTATACAGTTTTATAAAAGTCATAAAAGTCATAGATAATAATTATATCAAAGATTTTTTTTTTAATTTGAAGCGTTTTGAATTTCTAACTAAATAATCATGTTTCTATATGTCTGTCTTTTCAGCCATGTGAATGCAATGTATCCGGCTCAAACTCGTCTCAGTGTGACCTGCTCAGTGGTCAGTGTGTGTGTAGGCCGCACTTCACTTCTCAGAAATGTGACCGTTGCACTCTAGGCTTTAGGAATTTCCCAGAGTGCACTGCGTGCAACTGCAATGCCGACGGCACCCATGAGGAGTTTTGTGACTCCGACCTGGGAGTCTGTGGATGTGAGGAAGACGGACAGTGTGTGTGCAAGGTAGTGTTATGGCACCCTCTTGTGTTAGCGCTGTTACCTTTGTGTTCGGTAAAAGCAATGTATCTGAGGAACTCTAATGTCATGGCTTATGTTTTATTTCTCGTTATTTAAGGACTATTCTGTTTGTTTTAAATGGTTATTTTAGTCTTTTAATAAAACATTGCCACAATGAAATTGGTGTAAAAGGAATAATTAAATAAAAAAGTAATTGTAAATGTACAAACAAGTGATTTCTATCAGATCTGATTTGACATATTTCCTGATGAACAGATTTTTCCACAGTATTTTTATTATATGGCACATTTTTTTCATGAAAAGTAAAATAATAACATTTAATAACTGTCCAAAAATAATCCTTTTTGCAATTATTAACCTGAAAGTCAATATTGGAACATTAATGGGTATTGTATGATTTACGTATCACATAGATATCCCTCTTAATTGCACAAAACATTGTGCAAATATTTCCCTTTTACATTCTGAACTCTTTCGCGTTCTTTTCTCTCTCAGGAGAATGTAGGTGGTGGTGGTTGTGATGAGTGTAAGAGCGGGACATTTGGTCTGTGGAGACAGAATCCAGCTGGCTGTAGCCCCTGCTTCTGTTTTGGGGTCTCCTCCATCTGTGAGGAGCTCGGTGGGTTGCTCAGAGTGCCAGTGAGTACACTTTCCTTTTCAGATTCCATTATTCCTTAGATGCACCATAAAAAAAGTGCGTTATTAATATTTTTCATGTCTCAGTGTTATATACTTAACATAAAAAGTATTGAATTAGAGCAAAGCCATTCTGTATAATAGAGCAGCTGCTCTTTGGGAATCAGCAGCAGTGCGCATTAGTTGAGGAGCTGATGATGAATAGAGGCACTGAATAGAAATTTAGAGTATACTTAAGCAAGGCACATAAAGAAAAAGCTGAATCGAATACAGTCTAATTGGCATGAACTGAGAGGATGAAGACAGTAAGGACGAAATTCGATGTCTAATGGATGCAACCACAGGCTAGCATGTATTGATGGATGGGATCAAAGCTTTTTATTGTTAGTCTGGGAGGATTTTAATGGAATATGTACCAGGAAATATGATTTACAACCCCGCTTGCTTATTCATCATTTTTAATGCAGTTATAATTGTTGCATAAATTTCAATTTCACAGTTCAGACAGAGGTCATATATCAGATACAGTATGTATAGGATGTTTTTACAACATGATGATATTACTTTATGAAATAGTCTGGAATTGGATTTTAAAATGTCAGATTTGTCACGCTTTTTGCTGTTCACACTGTCCTGAATGAAACAAGTGCACCACATACGAGTAAAAACTCAGATTTGGTCCAGTTTTATCTGTAGTGTGAGTGTAACCAAAAATGTAATCATGTGCATCATGAGGCATATTTGTAGTATCAAAATAATCAACAAAAGAGCAGCACAAGTCTAGAGGTTGTTTCACAGCTTATCAATTATTCATTTATTGCTATTGCTACATTTAAACACAATTCTTTCCGTTACTGAATCTATTAGATCACAGCAGGTCCTCCAATGGCGCATCTACATGTAGTGACTCAGAGTGACCTACAGGGGACACTAGAGGGTGTTTATCACACAGAGGGAGAAATTCTGCTGGATGTGGCTCAGCTCCAGACTGGTTCAACTCTCACTGGACCTTATTACTGGCGACTGCCTCAACCCTTTCAGGGCAGCAAGGTAGAGCACTACACACCAGGGCTGTCAGATTCCTTTAAAAATGCACTCCAACATTAATTAGCTTAGAGCAGGGGTCTCCAATCTTATCCGGAAAGGGCCGGTGTGGGTGCAGGTTTTCATTCCAACCAAACAGGAGCCACACCTGAATCCACCTGTTTAATCAGTTGATCTTGGCTTTCAGTAGATTCAGGTGTGGCTTCTGCTTGGTTGGAATGAAAACCTGCACCCACACCGGCCCTTTCCGGATAAGATTGGAGACCCCTGGCTTAGAGGCTTGTACAGCTGTGGACAGAAAAAACATTAGCAGAAGCACCGCACTACGCATTTGTATCAAATAAACATGTATCACATTTCTTCATTTAGCAGACGCTTTTATCCAAATTGACTTACAAATGAGACACACTCACACACCAATGGTAGCAGAGCTGCCATGCAAGGCGCTAACTTGCCATTGGGGGCAACTTGGGGTTCAGTGTCTTGCCCAAGGACACTTCGGCATGGGATCACCCGGGCCGGGATTCGAACCACCAACCCTACGATTAGTGGATTAGTGGACAACCCGCTATCAATTACAAAGGGTTTTGCTTTCTTAAAAGAAATGAGCTCATTTTAAATTGCAACCCACGAGCCATATTGAAATCAACATACAGTTAGGCCAAATATCGAATGGTTTCATACTACTATATTTGTCTACTACAGTGAAACTGTAGAAACTGCATAGAGCACTATATATGGGGCGGTTGTGGCGCAGGTGGTAGAGCGGGTTGTCCACTAATCGTAGGGTTGGTGGTTTGATTCCCGGCCCGGATGACTCCACATGCCGAAG
>JAFFST010052210.1:218307-233770 GCA_022414735.1 Noturus placidus
GCAAGTTAGCGCCTTGCATGGCAGCTCTGCTACCATTGGTGTGTGTGTGAATGAGACACAGTGTAAAGCATTTTGTATAAGTGCGCCATTTACCATTTACTATATGGTATGTCCAATAGAACTGATTAAAAATATTTATATGTGCAAACACAGCTCACTTTTGGTCGAGTACATTGGATCTTAAGCATTCTAGAGTCCCACAGCAATAAAGTGAATCTTTCACTGATAATATACAAACACTACTTTAGATATGATGTAACATATTTGAGTTGATGTCTTATATTTTTCTGCAGCTGCTATCCTATGGAGGTAAACTCTCATATGCTGCAACCTTTGCTGCTATGGATGGATCAGGTCCGTCCAATCATGAGCCTCAAGTACTGATGAGGGGAGGACACCTGAGGAAGCTGGTGATTTACATTGACATGCCTGCTCCAGAGAAAGGCATTCTCACCATGCAGCGTGTCCCTCTCACAGAGGTGAGCTTCACTCACACACCCACATAACACGCAGAGTACTGTACATATAACTGATCACAGAGGTGAGCTTCAGTCACATTCCCACATAACATGCAGAATACTGTACATATAAATGATCATAGAGGTGGAAGGGCAGTGGTGGCCTAGCGGTTAAGGCTCTGGGTTACTGATCAGAAGGTCAGGATTTCAAGCTGCCATTTTTGGGCTCTTGAGCAAAGCCCTTAATCCTCTCTGCTCCATGAGAACTGAATCGTGGCTGACCCTGCACTCTGACCCCAACTTCCTAGCATGCTGGGATATGTGAAGAAAATAATTTCACTGTGCTGTAATGTATATGTGACCAATAAAGACTCATTATCATTGATTAAGTTGAAAGGTTGTTTAGTAAAACATTAATCTATGTTTGACTGGACAGCACAAGTGGAAGTACTTCAATGCAGTGTCTGAAAAAGCTGTGAGTCACGAAGACTTCATGTCCATTCTGAGTAATGTGGAGTACATCATCATCAAAGCCTCATATGGGACAGGACTCCAGCAAAGCAGGTCAGCACCCTGAAATGACAATTTTCTGATCTACCTATATGTCTAGTGAATTTTCAGCAACTTTCAGTTCAATAATACTCAATAATAATTTCAGTTTGTGTGGCAATTTTATATAATAGTACTGTATTTCATTTGCAGATTAGATTTTCATCTTTAAGGTTTTGGGACCTGATGTATGGGTGTCTGTTTCTTTTTTTTTTTGTCTCGATCCAGGATCTCAAATATCTCCATGGAGATGGCAGTAGATGTGGATGAAGCTCCTGAGGGCATGGAGGTAGCCAGGCTGGTGGAGATGTGTGAATGCCCTCCAGGTTATGCCGGCCTGTCCTGTCAGGTAAATCCAGGAATCCTAATCTCTTCAATGCTAACATCAATCCCTCGTAGTCTGTGAGGATTACTGTAGTAGCATTGGCAATTTATATGCAAATATGCACAATAGAAACATTCATGGTATTGAAAAATAAAGTCCAATTCCTGCTGGATGTGTTAGACACACTTTTAATGGTCACATGGTGCGTGTTTCAGTCTACGAGACGTGACCTACATGCATAAAATCACACATTGTTGATCTCAATGTTTTTTCACTTGCACTAGTATCTGAACCATAAATCCCATAGAAAAACATCACACACTCCTTCTTTCTATTCATTGTAAACCCATTTCATTCATAATCTGCAATAATTTAATTATTTTAACTGGAGAAAAATATGTAATAAGAATCTGCTCTTTATTTACTGTCCCACTCACCAGTTATACCAATTTGGTTAACTTAATGAAAAGAAACTAAAAATAAGTCGTTATTCACAAAATATTAACAACTTAACATTTAACAACTACTTCCATTAAAAGTGAGCTTCAGTAACCATGTTTTATTTTCTTTCCTCAATACCCAGTGTTATTCCTTTTTCATGTGTTTCATGTGTTTTTCTGTGTCAGTTTACACCGTACATGCTTGCATGTGTTTTTTTGTAGGAATGTGCTCCAGGTTACTACAGGCAGAAAATATCTGAGCTCAATATGAAGGGAAAGAACAGGCCTCTGATTCAGCCATGTGTGCTCTGTCAGTGCAATAACCATAGCTTGGCATGTGACCTGGACACGGGCGAGTGCCTGGTAAGACGGTCTACATCATATTTGTCACAACTGATACCCAAACTTTGTACTGCTTGTATACGTATTACAACATCATTGACAGAATTTTAGATTACAGCATTTACAGCATAAGCTTTATTTTACAGTATGTCTTTGTATTTCTATGAATAGTAATTGGTAGTGAAATACATACACCTGATTATTCCCTTTTTAACCAGGGCTGTCAGCACCACACAGCGGGAGAGCACTGTAATATATGTGCAACAGGGTATTATGGCCAGGTGAAGGGATCCATCAGTGACTGCTCACTTTGTGCTTGTCCACTACAAAGTAACAGGTACCAACCCTCACTCCTAGACCCCAAAACACAACTGTTTTTTTTTCTATTATATTGTCCGTGGCTTCAAATTTCTTTAAATGACTGTTAATATTAAAGGCTGAGTGTATGTGAAATGCTTGTAATGTAATCGTTGATAATAAGAGTAATAGATGACTAGTGCACTAACTGTCGGTGGTGTATTTGTGCAGTTTCAGCCCCACGTGTGTACTGGAAGGCGTCGGGGATTTCCGCTGTAATGCATGTAAACCTGGCTACGAGGGACGCTATTGTGAAAGGTGTTCACTGGGTTACTATGGTAACCCCTCACAGCCAGGTGGGAAGTGTGAAGAGTGTGTGTGCAGCGAGAGCGGCTCGCTGCACAACATGTGTGACGCACAAACAGGGAAGTGCGAGTGCAAGACTGGGTTCAGGGGTCATCTGTGTGACCAGTGTGGAGACAGGCACATCCTCACTGACCAGCAGTGTGTGTGTGAGTATCCTGAGCCGCAAGTACACACACACGCGCGCACACACGCACATACGCACAGATAGTCAGAGCACCATGTTAAACTCTCCATATAACCATTATATAGAGAAATGCAAGCCTATAATTTAGTTCCGTGTTTAATAATTTAACAAGTCTGAACACCAGTTTATATCATTGGAAAGTCCTGAAAAAGGCCTTTAACCTCCCTTTATGTGTAATGATGTAAATAATGTAAATAACCAAATGCTAACTAATGATGAACTGCTTTCTTCAGCATGCAATGATGGGTGCACTGGCATGCTGCTGGATGACGTAGATGCTATAGAGGCCTCGATACAGTCTCTGAACCTCAGTGGTGTCATCCTGGCTCCATACAGTCTGCTGATCAGCCTGGACAACCAGACCCAAGAGCTTCAGGTGGATGCACAATCATCATCACGTTACCCATTATTAACCAGAAATACATATCAACTCATTTGTTAGGGTTCAAATGATAATATTATACCCTAATATTAATAATAATTTAAAAAACTGAACTTAATGAATGCATTAAATATTACTATTATTAATATAGACCAAGTTGTCATTGGAGCAGAACTCAAGCTATCAGTTGCACAGGGGAGATGAAGATGTAAAACATCTCACTAAACAAGTGGATCAACTGCAGCAAAAGGTTTTCCCACCACATCTTATCACAGATCTGATAGATGAGTGAAATTTACGTGGCAGCTCTTTCAACGCTGTTCTTTCTTTATTTTTTAGGCTATGAATGTATCTGCTTTTGGTGAAGATGCTTTGTGGGCTTCTGAAGAGACCATTAATCAAGGAAAAGGCCTTCTTGGCCTGATTTCTAACATTCACACTGCTATCCAAGGTACACGATTCCTGTGTTCATAACTAGTTTATATTATAGTGTGCTATTTCTATATGGAAATATAACATTGCATAAACCAATGTTGTGAGTGGTTTTTATATAGTGCTGTATCTTTCAGAGAGAGGTATATGATGAAAGAGTGCTCTTTACAAATAACCAGTTAAAACGAATGTGACTTGGTTTTGCTTGGCGTAGTTGTGGAAGAGGAAGTGAGAAACCTTAATGAGACTGAAAGAGAGGAGATGGAGGCAGGACACAGTGCTGTTTTGCTGGAGCAGATGGGGGCGATGTTGGAGAAGATTAGGGCCATTGACTTGGTCAACAGCAACAGCGCTGCTGTAGAAGAACTCGGGTAAGCCACTTAACATGGTTTTACAATATGTGTATTCCATTTTGTTGATTCACTAACATTCGCCTGGTTAGTTAATCAGCTAACTTAGCATATAAAGCTTAGCAGTTAGCTGTATGAGTTTTGTGTGTGTGTGTGTGTGGGGGGGGGATTCTACTTAATACGGTTTTATTTGTATAGCACTTTTAACAACGGACAATGTCCGAAAGCAGCTCCACAGAAATAAAGAAATTCAGGATATAGATTTTAAATGTATGACTTTATCCATAAGTAATAATAAAATAATATAAAATAATATCCAACATACTAAAGCTGGATTCTTCAGTGTATAAATACATACCATGTTACGTTTGCAGTGCTGCAGTTGTGCTGCTTGACAGTGTGCAAAAGGAAATAGTGGAACCCTTCAATCAAACTGAGAATCTGAAGCACAACATCTCCACTAACCTAGCCAGGCATCACCAGCATCTCCAGGATTTCCAGGGGCTCCTGAACACAGCCAAGGACCGCAATAATCACACAGAACATCTTCTAATAAATATCTACACCAGTCTGGAGGAATACAAGGCGAGTGTTTCTCTTGAGTTGAGCTGATGGTGTTTGTTAGGTGTTTGTTCGGATGCTTGGCTGTTTATTAGGATGGGATTCTCAATAAAGGAATGGATAAACGTATGGAAAATATTTCATTGTCATATAAATGATTGGCACATGAATGTTTCGACAGACATTGAGGCATAATTTGAGCAGTCTGAATCAGTCAGTGGAGGCACATCTGGAGGAAGCTCAGGATATTTTGACTGACGCACTCGATATGAATGAAGACATGAGCAATCTCACAGCGGTAAGGCCTGATATGTTATTGTTACGATCAATTACTAAACCCTTATTCAGCAACTCATGCCAAGAACATAATAGTCTCAATACTCTACTGTCAAAATGTTTTTAGGATGCACAATGTTTTTATGATTTAGCTTTGCAGAATTTAAAGCTAATGTCTAATGTGGTTGATGGGTGTTGTTTGGAGTATGAAGTCACATGATGTTGGTGTAAGATGTTGCTATTTGTCACTGGCTAATCAGAGGGTGGAGGAGGCTAAAGAGGAGCTGCTGCAGTGGAGCCCCACTGTGAGGAAGCATGTGGACACTCTAGTGATGGAGTTGACCAAAAGAGATGCACTACAGTTAGTGTACAGAGCAGAGGACCACGCCCAAGCACTCATTAAAGAGGCACAGACAATCTATAGGTGTGTATCCATGTATGCCTGAGAGAATTAGAGAGAGGTTTAATGTTTGAAGTGTATTGTACATACATAAGCTTTAATATTTTTTTAACTACCTAGTAACATTCATCACGCATTGAACCATTGTGCATTGTGTTACTAAGGATATTTATAAATAATAATTTGTGCAATGCCGACAGGAAGGTTCATAGACGGTGCCTATAACTATCTATGAAGGTCAGATATAAAAGCCATTATTCAGTGGGTGTGATGTGTCTTGTTTTTTATCTTGTGCAGTACTTTGTCTGGAGTTAGAGAAGCATCGCTGAATGCCACCTCCGCTTCTCGAGGAGTCTCTGACATCAGTGCCATCATCCAGCAGGCTGAAGATGTGGCACTCTCATTCAGTCAGAATGCTAGTTATGCCTTTAACCTGGTGAGTCGCTCAAACAAACTTAGAATAAATCTTAATTTGGTGAATCAAAGCTTGGGGGGGATCTAGTTTAAAAAGAATGCAGTGTCACATGGCTTGAATTTATGGTTAATTTGACTCTTTCCCCCCCCAAAAGACTCTACATTCAAATGAGTCCTTAACTGAACTGAGCGAACAGGCTGTGCAGACAGGCTTAAAGCTATTAAATGAAAGTGCAGATCTGAGTAACTACACTGAAGGTAAGTGATCTCGCACACACAGATATATAAATGACTATACAACAGAAATCGAAATGAATCCATATATCGTAGTTATACGGTCATGTGCATAAATAAGTACTCCACATGGAAATTGTTGACTTTTTTGACATATTTGGACAGGCAAATATTTGATCCTCTTTGAAACAGTGCCTATTAATAAAGTTGATGTACTTGAACAAAACCACAAGGAAAATGAGCTTTTTCAATCATTTATTCGACAGAAATATCAATAGATGTGATATTCTTGGAGTAAAATATTGGATATTCTTATAATCACTGGCACCCAATCTTGAACACCTGAGTCTAATTTTATGGATTTGAAGATGTGATAAATGTAAGGGTGTACTTACTTTTTCTATGTGACTGATCTGTTTTTTTGTTTATTTGAATTGTTTAAAATTACTACAAAATGTGCATTTTACACAACAAAAATTGGTGCTAGAGTATAACACTTTTATTAATATGCACTTAATAAAATACTTCATTTTATTAAGTTTCAAAGAGGATCAAACATTTGCTTGTCCAAATATGTCAGCAATTTCCGTGGGTTGTACTTATTTTTTCAAATGACTGGTATCTTATTTATGTTTCTCATTTCCCAGAGCTTGTGCTGAATGTCAGTGCTGTAAATAGTAAGCTCAGTGTAGTCAGAGCGAGTGTGCACAGCTTCTCCAAGCTGCTTCCTGAGGCTCTGATCAACCTGGAGAGCCTGCCCAGTGGTGAGTCTTCACACACATTTCAAACATATTCACTATACCAGGGCCTGCCTGTCTGACTAGCACTGTATATATATCTGCTGTCTAATGATGCTACTATTAGTACAAATGTAACACACTAACGTATTAATACAAATACAGCATCCTGATTGTCATTATTTTAAATCTGGAGCCCAAATGAAAGGTTCATGTATGTAGAGGGGGCACAGTGTTCTCCCTGTGCTTCGGGGATTTCCTCCGGGTACTCCGGTTTCCTCCCCTAGCATTGTAGGCTAACTGGCATTTCCAAATTGTCCAATGTGCCCTACTATGTGTTGGCACCCTGTCCAGAGTGTCCACTGCCTCATATCTCCTGGGATAGGCTCCAGGCTCCTTGTATAGGATAAGTGTTAAGGAAAATGGATGGACGGATGGGACATGTACGTATTATTATAATCTTAAAATGTTATCTGAGTCAGTACTACTCTTTTTGCAGGAAATAGAGAGCAAGTTCTTGAGGCAAAGCAGCAAGCAATCAAAGCCAATGCCTCATTACAGAAAGCTCTAGAGCATTTGAAGGACTACCGCATACAGCTAGAAGTATCATCTTCAGCTGTGAGCTCAGCCAACAGCAGCGCCAGCATTGTTAATGCGATGGTTAAAGACTCTGAGGACACTGGTGAGTTTCTAAATCCTAAATTTATTGAAAGGACATATTTTTATTTGCATTATCAATCATATGCTATACACCACAGTTCTGCACTCACTCAGTATTAATTGTTATTCTCTTTTATTAGCCAGTGCAGCTGAATCGAAGTTCAAAGAGGCTCAGTTACGGACAGAGAGACTCTTTGACAGGTTACAACCTCTGAAGATGCTGGGGGAGAACTTGAGCAGGAACCTGTCCGAGATAAAGGAGATGATCAAACAGGCTCGAATGCAAGCTGCCTCGGTCAGTGTTATGTTATATGAAGGACATATTGCATGACAGTTATGATTATTTCACTTATGTTAAATAAGGGATTCACTAAATGATTCACTAAAACTGTTGAAACAAGTATACCCCTGATGTTGGATCCTGCTTTGGTGCAGATCAAAGTTGCAGTGTCAGCAACACGGGATTGTGTGCGTGCATACAAACCAGAAATCACCTCCAGCAATTTCAACACACTCACCCTTACAGTGAAAACTATTGAACCAGACAACCTGCTCTTCTACATGGGCAGCAGCTCCAGCGTAAGCTATTATGCGCCTGTTAACTTTCTTTGTCTATGTGTTTTTTGGGGGGTTCAGTTATTAATTGAGCTGTTGTATTATTATCAGGTGGATTTCATGGCTCTTGAGATGAGGCATGGAAAAGTGGCCTTTCTGTGGGATTCAGGCTCGGGTCATATTAAACTGGAGTACCCTAACTTGCAGATAAACAACAACAAATGGCACAGAATTAATGCCACTCGGTATGTTTTGCACTCTCTCCTTTTGCCACAGTGCAGTAATGACACTATTCTTCAGCCTCATACCGCTGGAGATAATTTGACTCACAGTTCATGTCTTAGTTACTCAGATTCAATCATAGGAAATGGTTTGAAGCTCATTCCATTGATTCAGCCCACGCTGTTTTGACATGTTGCATTGGAGTTTGTATAAAATTACCATTACTAAGTAACTGATGAGGGCTGAAGATCTGAATGTCACTTGACACCAGAACAGGTTTCACTAGTTTTGGCACTAAATAAATAAATAAAAATGGCACTAAATAAATAAATCACAAAATACACACCATAAATAAAAATTCACAGCTATTATACCAAGTACATTTATTGCAGATAATTCAATGAATAAATGTTCTCAGAAAATCAAAGTGAACAAACGAAAGGTTCTTTTTATGGCTGTTATAATTTCCTGAAACCACCAGATGTCACTATGCTCTTTTTGCTGGATGTGAAAAGCTCAATAGCTTCATGAGGCTTCATCAGTTCATCACTACTGACTTTAAGAATTTCATTACTCCAGTCATCAGTTCATTATTATACTATTATCTTTGTGTGTGTTGGAATGAGAGAAACCTTGATTGAGTTTAGCTGTAATTATTCTGCTTATTATGCTGCTATTTTGTAGATTTGGAAGGCAAGGCTCCCTCACTGTTCAGCAGTTGGACTTGGAGCCCATGCCTTCAGTAAAGACTACAGCACCGGGATCATCTACAGTCATGGAAGTCAACAAGTCCACATGGGTGTTTGTGGGAGGCCTGGGTGGACAGCTTAAGGTAGACAGAGTGGCTTTAACTTTAAAAAAAAAAAAAAAAGAAAAAAAGAAAAAATGGGGTGTCATGTAGGTTGTGTTCATTAAACTTACTTTTTGTTTAATATCTTCCCAGAAATCTCCAGCAGTGAAGATGATTCACTTTACAGGATGTATTGGTGAAGCGTCTCTGAATGAGAAGAACATTGGGCTCTGGAACTATGCTGAAAGGGAAGGAAGCTGTGGTGGTTGCTTCATGAGGTAAGGCAGTCTGATTACTTGGCTATTACTTCTCTGAAGCTCTGAAATATTTAGATAGCTTAATAGTACAGTTGATGCCCTCTTTATGTTTATTAATCTGTTGTTATGGTGTGTATTTTGTGATTTTAGGCCACAGACAGAGGAGACCTCTTTCTACTTTGATGGCAGTGGATATTCAGTGGTAGAGAAGTCTCTGCGCCCCATATCCACAAGCATCGTCATGTTCTTCAAAACTCTCTCACCTAACGGCCTGCTGCTCTACCTGGCTTCCAATGGCACTGTATGTTCCTTGTAATACTTAATACCTATCTATACCTTTACATTGCCCCAATTTGATAGTCTGTGGTTATTGTTTCAGCCTTGCTCTTTGATCACATATTACTGTATTTTTGCAGAGAGACTTCTTGTCTATTGAACTGGTAGAAGGCAAAGTGCACCTGACCTTTGAACTGGGCTCTGGACCGCTCACATTGACCTCCACGAAAGCGTACAACGCAGGAGTGTGGTACAAGATTGCCCTGCAGCGCAACAAACGCAAAGGTATTGTTTCCATAAGCTATATTTTCATTTATAACCCATCGATGTCGTTAAGTAAGGGATAGTCCACGGCTAGCTGTGCATTACACGATTTAAAAGGCCATTTTAACGGGCATTCAAATCGTGTAACGCACACCTAGCCGTGGATTATCCGGCTCATATCATGGTTACTTGCCAGCACTGACAAATTAAAGCCGTCATTGATGTTTGCAGAATTTGCGAAATTTCACTGAAAGGATGAAATTAATGGTTCATTTTCATTAGTTATTGTATATACAGATCGTCAGAGCTAGAAATCTGCCTGCTCAGAATCATGCACAGAGATAAAGTAGTGCGATAGGATTACATTAATTTGAATGAATTATAATACATAGTTATTAGAGAAAGAGAGAGAAGGGGGGGACAGAGATGCGTGAATTACCTGCGTCTGTGCTGCGTCTTTACTGATAATGAAGCTCGGAATGTAACTATTACAGTATATGCCACTGTAACTGTATGTTACTATGGTTACAGTTGTTTGTAGGCAGGGCATTCATTTAGAATGGTGATTAAACTGACTGGAACTACCTGTGCTTTATACAGTTTAATAAATCCAGTTTAATCCCAAATTTTTCCCAGACACAAAACTATTCAAATCATGAGTCATTAGTATCCCTTTGAAACAATCAATCATAATTTTTTGAAATTTATTATTTCATTATTTCATTATTATTTTATTATTTCAATACCCGCTGGAGATGGTAAAAGAGGTGCAGCTTTTAAACAGGTGCAGTGTTATTAGTGCTATAATTCAGTCCCAAACACTTGTCCTGCCTTGTGAGAAAAGATTTCCTGTTCACAGAATAACAGAGTTTACATCAATTTTGTCTGCAGGCTATTTATCCATAATGACTGCTGACACCCCGTCAGAGAGAGAGGTCATGGAGGCAGAGTCCCCCGGAACCGCCTCTGATCTCAACCGCTCCGATCTGGACCCTATCTACATTGGTGGGCTGCCTGCATCCAGGCCAATCAGGTAATGTCTATCTCCATACATGTAGACTGGATGGTTTAGAACTGTACACCAGTTAATATATATATATATATATATATATATATATATATATATATATATATATATATATATATATATAAGGTATATTCGAGCCATTCTTTCATTCCTTACTTCCCCACTCTTCCAGGAGGCAGGTTATTGCACGCTCGTATGTGGGCTGCATTAAGAATGTCGAAATTGCACGCACAAACTTTGACCTGTTGAGAGACGCCTACGGTGTGAAGAAAGGCTGTATTCTAAAGGTAAGAAGCCAGCCTGAATAATGGGACGATTTCAAAGCTGGTGTTTCACACCGGCAGCTTAGATTGATCACTTCCCTGCATTCAGGCACGGGTTCGGTAATTAACTGAAACTGAGCCAGATGTTACAGAAATGAGATTTACTTACATCGCTCCACATTACCGATGTTCGCCACTTAAAGCACTTGATATAGCCTCAGAAGTGCTGGAAATGCCATTAGGAAATGGGTGATGTGGCAGAAATATCATGTCATGATCAAGACATTTTCACAGTATGCTATACACATCACTTTGCTAACAGTATAGCAACAGAGCAGTTGTATTGATTCACAAAACAAAAGGTTTTATTTATTCAATATTTACAAAATAGTGTTTGGGTTTTTTTATAAAATCCAGTTCGTACGGGATTTTGTGGATTTTTTATGTGATTGTTGTTTTGTGTTGTGATTGGCCAAAATGCTTGATTCGATGTGATGCTTTTTTTTTCCGAATGTGAATAGTGATGATGTCACATGACACGTCTTGGCCCAAGTCTGTGGGAAATTTGCAGTAATTTTGAAAAATTGCAAGCTGTTTCGAATATCGCAGAGCTTGCTTGATTTGTTACCCAGATGAGGATGGGTTCCCTTCTGTCTCTGGTTCCTCTCAAGGTTTCTTCATCTTAGGGACTTTGTTTCCTCGCCACCAGCTCGCTTAATTGGGATAAATTCTCACACTTAAAATCTGTATCCTGTGTTTATATATTTCTGTAAAGCTGCTTTGAGACAATGAAGCGCCATACAAATAGATTGTTAAAAGTGCCATACAAATAAAATTGAATTGAAAATTGAATTTGTCGTTAATTTCCGCTATCGCACAATCCTGTAGGGACTGTAAATCAGATATTTGTTCCGTTGAGAAGTAACTGCAATCGTCCATGTTAGGGACGTATTGAAGATACTCAGTGTCAATTTCATATTGCTCAGTCCTGGGTGTCAGCAACATGCTGTGTTATGTTATGCAATCTGTTTCATTATGTTTCACACTGGAATGTAGGAATTAAAAATCAGTCTTCACTTACTTCAGGCTGTGTGGAGAATTGTGAAGTTTTAGACATCTGATTTCTATCTTGTGCTGAAACCAGAGCCATTGATACTTTGTGATGCTAATCAGCATGTGTGTGTGTGTGTGTGTGTGTGTGTGTGTGTGTGTGTGTGTTGCAGCCTATCCGTAGTGTGTCTGTGCTGGCGGGGGGATATGTGCAGATGCCTGAAGTCACTGTTGGTCCTCAGAGTGAGCTCATGAGCAGCTTCTCCAGCAGAAACAGCAGTGGCCTCATCCTGGCAGGATTCAGCTCAACCAGCAGTCACAAACGCCGACACACACAGCAGGTACAAGCACAAGCTAAACTCGAACCACTGCTCCATAACAGTATTGCTAAACGAGCATGAACTTCATCTACACATGTGGAGCACATGAAGTGATAACTGTTTGTAATTACTGTAGCCCCTGGAGATTTAATTCAAGTAGCAGATTTAGACTTATAATGAGAAGTAGTGGGATGAAGAAATGCAATTAACTGTCTCTCTCTCTCTATGTGTGTGTGTGTCTCTCTCTCTCTGTCTCTCTCTCTCTCTCTCTCTCTCTCTCTCTCTCCCACTGTGTGTCTCTCTCGCTGTCTGTATGTCTCTCTTGCTGTCTGTATGTCTCTAGCCTTTCCTGGCTGTGATGCTGGTGTCAGGCAGAGTAGAAGTCCATGTGAGCATGATAGAGCGAGGAGGCGTATACAAAGCTGTTGTCAAATCCCAAAATGGCACATTCAGTGATGGACAGGAGCACTCCCTCATCCTGCAGAGGAACAAAAGGTCTGGTCCAGACTCCACGGCTCATGTTGTCCTCTGAAAAAGTTTTTTCAAACTACCGTTTAGTATAAAAATAAAATATAAGCTCCCAAGTTTTGCAATGACCCACAGTTTCAATATATCGATGAGAGATCGGCTTTACTCCCTGAGCTGTCAATCAGAGTTACATTAAACAATATGGCTGTCTGTTAGTTTACATAATGGTGAATAAGATCATCACTTGTCTTCTGGAGCATTCAACTGCCCTGTGATGATGTTGTATTCTCATGTACTGTCATGTGACACTGTTTACCCTCTTAGAAAATATAGGAGAACTTTAAAGTATGACCACTTTAATTGTTACATGTTAGCATGTATTATTTGGTTTATAGTACATTGTCTATATTATGATACAGGACATTGTCAGTGTATGTGGATGAGGACCAGCAGGAAACAGTAAGACTGGGTTTAACTGCAGAGAAAGTTCTTACTCTGAGTAATTTCTACATTGGCGGCGTTCCACCAGGAGAGGCCACTGGAGTGCTTTTCTCCACCACACCGTTCCACGGCTGCATCAGGAACATGGCTGTGGACACCATGTGAGTTATTGAGACTCTCTTCAATCCTAAAACAGCAGGTTTACCTGCATTCAGGTAGACAAGCTACCCTGCAGCTAGTCTGAAATACAGAAGTCTTCCTCCTTACCGGGAAAATAAATTCCGAGCATATTAGCCCAGTGTTATGTAATATGTTATGATTATTTGGTTTTGTATTGACTATAGCATCCTGCTTAAGTTCTGAATCATTTAGCTCTAGCAATGCTCATCTACTGAAGCAGTATAGAACATTCCGAGAACTTCACTTCACACTGAGGCAGAGCATTCACAATCCAGCCTTATATTCTGATATACTGATTCAGAGATCATTTCTATTTATGTAATTCCGCAGATATTGACAGTTAAGGACTTTGCCCAAGGGCCCAGCATTGGCATCTTACCAGGGCTGGGATTTAACTCACAACCTTCTGATCACAAATCCAACATCTTAACCACTGATCTACCACTGTCCCACATCCACTACCAATCATTAGGAACACACGCTGTTGTTGTTTTTAAATCCACAATATCCTGGTCTTTTATATTTTGATATTTTTGTATTTTACATTTATATTTTTGTAGTAATTTTCATAGATTTATAGTCATTTGATTAGACATTAATGTTCTTTTATCCTAAATATTAGGGATGCACCGAAATGAAAATTCTTGGCCGAAGCCGAAACTGAATATAATGAAAAACTTGGCCGAAATGGAACACGTTTTTTCCATTTATTTTGCCATTTTTTTCACCATTGCATGAATTAAATAGTCAAAATGAGCTTTTTACTAGTTTGTCTTGCTTTTCAAAGAAAAAAATCAATTACAGAAAGTACAATTTCAAAATATGTGTTTAACACTGAACATTTTTTTCATTCCAGCAGGCATAGACTACCAACAAGACACAATATAACTTTAAAGAAATAAATGAGTAAAATAAAAATATTTTATTATCTTTGAGCCCCCCTTGAATAGCATATGTTAGGACTATAACTGACTGCTGAAAGAATGGAACACTCTGTAGCCTACAACAAAAAAGTTCATTGACGAGTGCAGAAAATGGTTCTATTGGGTTCTATACGGCTGATTATATTGGGGATATTTACTGCTCGCGTCCCTGTACACATCGCAGAGTATTATAGTAATTATAGTACAGTTAGATATGTTGTTAATGTTATGTCCCTTGATAGATTTAGTTAGTTTAAACGATAGATTAGTTTATTTAGTCCCCGCTGGTTTTTCCGCTCCCAGTCCATAGCACTAGTTTTCTGTGACCGCGACTTTGATTCCTGCTTTGCCCCGTTTATGCCTGTTTGCCGCTCGCCCCGAAACCTTTGCCTGTCTTGACTACGTTTTTTGGATTACGATTTGTATTTGTCTGCCTGCCCTTAAATAAATACGTCTTTACCTGCTTCCGTATTCCACTCCCTTACGTCTCGCGGCATGATAGAATACTCCGGAACAGATACAAAAAATAAACATCCAAAGAGCACATAGCTCGTGCAAGTTGCTCGTGCATGCACACGCCCCCTCATTGAGGTCGTGACATTTGCGCGTCTCACTCTGGTTGCTAGGGTATTTGGTTGCGTCATCAAACACGTCATTGTTTGGTCAAATCTATTCTGCATTTTCACTTATTCTGCTTTTTTTTTTTTTGCTATTTTCGGCCAAATAATTTCTGTTGCCGAACATTTGGTGCACACCTACTAAATAGTTTATTTACTATTTAAACTTATTATTTTATTCTTTGTTATTTTTGACAGAAAATGCAATGATTTGTTAGTTTGAACCATAGTTATACTATATTACAATGGTGTGAAAAAATGTTTGCCCCCTTCCTCATTTCCTGTTCCTTTGCATGTTTGTCACACTTAAGTGTTTCGGAACATCAAACCAATTTAAACAATAGTCAAGGACAACACAAGTAAACACAAAATGCAATTTGTAAATGAAGGTGTTTATTAGACG
>JAFFST010052210.1:234869-246910 GCA_022414735.1 Noturus placidus
CATTTTGTGTTTACTTGTGTTGTCCTTGACTATTGTTTAAATTGGTTTGATGTTCCGAAACACTTAAGTGTGACAAACATGCAAAGGAACAGGAAATGAGGAAGGGGGCAAACACTTTTTCACACCACTGTATACTATAGTGTGTAGTATGAACTATTATTATATACAAAATGATTATTATTATTTAATTCTTAACATTAAGTTGCATCAGACTCTCATTATGCACTGTAGTTCTTCAGTAGTTTTTCAGTGTCTGGTTGTTAAGCTTTTGTTGTAATGGTCTTATGTGCCACAGTATCGCCCATAGTCTGTATGTGACCACAGTTCATGTCCTGGTTTTTTTATGTTTATGTTAGCACTTTTCTTAATAAAATACTCTGCTCTTGCATTCGCCTTCGCCTCCTAAACATGACACATGTAGTATTATGAAAAACATTATTATAATGTTAAATTAGTAGAACAGGGTTACTAATTACAAGGAAAATCGACTTGGAAATGTTGGAGACTGATGCTAAAGTGATATTTCTGGAATATTCATGTGATGTTTGTCACACTGTATCGATGTACAGCCTACATTATTAACTACATGGTTTTACAGAAAACATGACATACTGTACCAAGTAGTGACATTCTTTAGATACCAGTGTTTTTCTATCTAGCAAATGATTTGAGTCATCACCTGAACAGAATGATTAGGAAATATTGTCTATATGACATAAGTTGCATGGTTAGCTAGTGTGTAATGTAAAGAATGTGTGTGTGTGCTAGGCTGTTGGACCTGTCGGGGGCAGTGAAGTATGAGGGAGTGGATATGGACAGCTGCCTGCTGGAGGAGCGTCCTAAACGCCTGCTTCTGCCAGACGAGGGCGATGTGGAGGCAGAGCCCACTGCTGGCCCAGACCAGCGACCCCTGTCACCTCCGGGTGAACTCAGTGCTGTTACACCTGGAGCCACCACTGTGAGTGTGCACTAACACGCACACACACACACAATATATATTAAAATGAATAAGTAAGTGGTGTTTAAGTGGTGTTGTTAATGGGAAAAAAAGTTGATCTATTAAATGATAACATCTGGACGATTTCACAATGCCTTACACAGAACTAAACGGTTTAGTTGAAACTTGGCAGCCGCTTCCTTAAATCCTCAGTTCTAATTTTTCCATTTCAGCTGTTTGGATAGTGGTGGGCGGTCGGATTAGGACAGCTTTACCTCTGCAAATCATTTTTAGATCTAATCCCTAATGACGCAGTTTTTTCAGAAGCCTACTGAGATTGCCAACATGAATGAAACAGTTTAACACTGTATTAAGTATTTATATCTACAAGAGATTTTTGAGCCAGTGTGGAACAAATTAATTGGTTTCAGTGGTTTCAGATTTAAAAATGTTTACAGAATTTTCTAATTATTTCTGATTCATTTCAATTGATGGTCCTAATATAAACAGTGTGAATCCCATAAAAGATATACCTTTAGCTGTGCATGGTATAAAATAATTAAGAATGTTTATTAACCATGAACAATTACTCTGTGTGTGTGTGTGTGTGTGTGTGTGTGTGTGTGTATATATATATATATATATATATATATATATATATGCAGAGTACTGTATATACTGTATATATAATGCAGAGTAATCATGTCATATAGTTACAGTTGCAATCAAAATTATTGAACCCCCATTGCAAATCAGGTTTATTGTCAAAATGTACAGACTTTCAGCTGTTTGCAATGAACAAATCAAACAAAATCAATTGAAATAGTTCAACACAAGGAATGCTTCAAGTGGTTTCCCAAAATTCAACTGAAAATGCAACTGATTTCTCCAGTCTCAAAATGATTCAACCCCTTCATGGCAAGCATCTTAAGTACTTAGTAGAGCACCCTTTTGCTGTTATGACCTGCTGCAAACATGACTCCTAGCTTCTGGCAGTGTTCCTGAGGAATCTTATCCCATTCCTCATGATCAATGTCCTCCAGGTCGGTAATATTCTTGGGTTTGTGTTCTGCAACCGCCTTCTTCAAATCTTCTTCAAAAGATTTTCTATGGGGTTTAAGTCAGGTGACTGTTATGGCCCTGTAGAATCTTCTAGGACTTCTTCTGCAACCAAGCCTTGGTGGAATTTGAGGTATGCTTGCGATCATCGTTCTGTTGGAAGGTCCGATATCGCCAAAGTTTCAGCTTCCTCACATACAGCATGACGTTTGGGATTTCCAGATACTTCAATGAATTCATCTTGCCTTCCACAGGCAATTACCAGTTCATGTATTTCATGTGTTCCAGCTCAGGCACACTGGTGCAACTAATGAAGCCCTTGATTAATTGCATAAGGTGTGCTTGAGACAACACCTGTTTTGCATATTTGTGCTGTTGTGAGGGATTCTATTTAGAGGTTTGAATCATTTTGAGACTGGAGAAGTCATTAGAAATTGCATTTTCAGTTGAATTTTGGGAAACCGCCTGAAGCATTCGTTGTGTCGAACTATTTCAATTGCTTTTGTTTGATTTGTTCATCATAAACAGATGAAAGTCTGTACATTTTTACAATAAACCTGATTTGCAATGGGGGTCGAATAATTTTGATTGCAACTGTATGACACCATCATGATCACCATCACATCACATACATTATAATGTACTATATTATGTATTATTACCGTCACCAGTCTATTTACAGAAAACTACAATACAAGGTATGTATCTGCTCTGTCACATGCCTTAGATTCCACACTGTTTTGTCAAAACAAGTTTCATGTGATAAGAATGTTGCACATTGACATGGACTTATATAGTAATTGTACCTCTGTAGTGCACTGCCATGGACAACACCGGAAGTATCCCAGATGCACACCAGCTTGGACTTTCCAAAAACAGTCACATGATGTTCGGCTTCAAGAATAAAACAGTCAGGTCGAGGTAGGCACTTGAAGGAACTTAATACTTTTAAAAACTGTCCCATTCTTCCATATGTCCCAGTATATATTTTTCATCCATATTTCCAGCATGAATTGATAGCAACTGGAGGGTTATAGGCTTAAATATAGAACACTGAGACGAAGTTTTGGGGGTTCAACTCCTGCCTCCGCCCTATGTGCGTGGAGTTTGCATGTTCTCTCCGTGCTTCGGGGGTTTCCTCTGGGTACTCTGATTTCCTCCCCAAGTCCAAAGTCATGCATTGTGTGTGATTGTAACATGTGATGGGTTGGCACCCCGTCTAGGGTGTACCCTGAGTCCCCTGGGATAGGCTCCAGGCTCCCTGCGACCCTGTGTGGGATAAGCAGTATGGAAAACGAATGGATGGCACAGCTTGCTAAAACCATTCAGAAGAATATACAGGTTCTTGGTCTTCTCTTGCATTTATATTGTGCTTTATTCTGCCATTTGTTTTCAGTAAAATCTCTCATTATAGTCTCAAACACTATATGTATTTATTCATGAACAGTATACAGAACATGACCTCATAAATTTTCATAAAGTTTCACATCCAGTCCTATTCTCAGGTATGGCTCAATGCACCCACGTCATGTCATTCCCAAGAATACTAGTGTTTAGAAACATAAATAAATGGTTAATAAGAACTTCACAGCTCTTGACGTTCTGAAATGAAAAAGCAGCTACCATAAGCATATAAACATACCGCTCAGTTCTGGTCTGTATCTCATTATACAGGCTAGCTAACCATAGGTATCAGAGAGTTTAATCCTGACAAGGAGGCAGCTTGTTTTAATCAGAGCAGCACTCATAGCCAGCTAGCGACCCGGAATGATTGGATACCAAAAAAACCCAAACCATGTGGTCTGTTAATATTGTCAAAGTATCCTTTTTTTCATCTATGCTGAACAGATGTTTTGTTACATCTAATTGCTATGCTCTTTCTCTGCAGTTTTACAATTGAGCTGTCGATCCGTACACTGGCTCACAGTGGGATCCTGTACTACATGGCTAATGCTAATCAGCAGGATTATGCAGTGCTACAGCTGCTGGGAGGTCGACTGCTGTTCTCTTGTGACCTGGGCAAAGGACCTGCCATCACCTCATCACACACACACATCAGTGATGGACTGTGGCACACCGTGAGTTACCGCTTCATATGCCTAAGGAGCTTTCCTTTTCTCTTTTGTTAGAGAGCATGATTTATAGGGTGTGTGTGTGTGTGTGTGTGTGTGTGTGTGTGTGTGTGTGTGTGTGTGTGTGTGTATGTATTTATATGTGCACAGGTGAGGACCAACTTCAGTAAGAAGAGTATACTGATCAGTGTCGATGGAACCCAGTCGGTGCAAACAGCCATTAAAGGCCAGAGTTTGGATGTGGAAGGGAAGCTGTATGTGGGCGGATTGCCAACAGGATATACAGCCAAGAGGATTGGAAACGTGAGTGTTTATCTACTTCCGAAACTGATCCTTCATAAGAATTACACTGTTTGTGCAGGAACTTAAGAGCATCCGTGTTATTTCGTTGGAAACAATTGTGAAGGTGTAACGTCCTGTTAAATGAGCAAGTGCTTAAACATAGGGGTGGGAGATATGGCAAAAATATTCCATCATGATACGTATAGATGTTTTCATGGTATGTATGAAGAAAAGTTGGTGCCACAACACACTGTTGTGTCAGACACACCGCATTTAAAAACTGTTTTCCATGCATGTTTTTTAGCATTAACAAAAAAGAGGGTAGTACATTTGCCTTGCACCTCCTGGGTTGGAGGTTCGAATCACGCCTCCACCCTGTGTGCATGGAGTTTTCCTGTTCTCTCCGTGGGTTTCCGGCAGGTACTCCGGTTTCTAGTCCAAAGACATGCAATGTAGGTTGACTGGCATTTGTCATTTGTCTGTAGTGTGTAAGAGTGTGTGTGATTGTGCTCTGCGATGGGTTGTACCCCATACAGGGTGTCCCCCGCCTTGTGCAATGAGTTCCCTCAGATTGGCTCCAGGCTCCCCTGTGACCCAATGGATGGAAGGATGTTATTGCTAAAAAGTGTGACACCTCAATAGGAGTGCATTGTGCATTTTTAACCTTACCGGTTCAACAAAAGTGTTTTACACTATGTCTCATTCACCCATTAAATACATACAATCATGCACGAATGGTAGCAGAGCTGCCATGCAAGGTGATAACTTGCGATCGGGAGCAACTTGAGGTTGAGTGTCTTGCCCAAGGACACTTTGGTATGTGGTTTCATGTGGGCCGGGAATCGAACCGCCAGCCCTATGATTAGTGGACAATCCGCTCTACCACCTGATCCACAGCTGCCAAAATATTCATATATGGACCAATTTGAGTGATTTCCATTTGGTGTGTGTGTGTGTGTGTGTGTGTGTGTTGCAGGTGACCCACAGTGTAGCCGGCTGTGTGCAGAAGGTCAAGCTGAACAACGCTGAACTGAACGTGAACAACGCAGCTGCATCTCATGATACCGGTTCCTGCTTCAGCTCAGTGCAAGACGGCACCTTCTTCAACGGCTCAGCATACGCCGCTTTCAGTGAGTGTCACACAGTTTACAACTAGATCTACATCCCAGAGTCATTTCCTCTTAAGCTATTGTACCACAGCTGTTTTAATGATCCCCCTGGTTAATTAAAAATGAAGAGACTTTTCTCTTCAGGAAACACTGAGACTCTTGTGTCTTGGTTTCTCTCTGTGTTTCAGTGAAAGAAGGTTATTACGTGGGTTCTGATGTGACCGTGAGCTTGGAGTTGCGTTCCACAGCGCTGGATGGCGTTCTGCTGGGAGTGAGTAGTGCCAGAGTGGATGCCATCGGACTGGAGCTCCTCAATGGACAGGTGAGGAACACAACAGGACCCCAAACTTTCTGTCCACATGAAACAGTGTGCATATACTAGTCTAACCGTGGGTGGCATGTCCTTGGTTATTTACTTGTCTTATGTCCATAAATATGTGAAGAACTTAAAAGTGAAAACTTTGTTTCAGACAGATTTACCGGTCTGTTACAAATCACTGATATTGGAGACTCCTTCCATAAATGCTCAATAATCTTTTACTTTCAGAAAAATGCAGTGTTTTTAAGCCCCTGTGAATTAGCTGTTGCTATAGAAACAATACCATATTTGAGGATGCATTAATATAAACCTTACAGCCAACATTATGATCAAAGCTGCTTTTATTTTAAAATAAATGAACAAATAATTTTAATGAATAAACCCCTTCTGAACCAATCAGAATCAAGCATTCAGCACCACTGTGGTGTAGTATTTATAGAATGAGTTTAAAGGAGCAGTTTTAAAGGAGCTGAAAATGAAAAGAGAATTCAGGTTCATGAAACCTTCCAAATTTCAGTTTGAAATGGAGAACTTCTCAAACTCTTTGTACACTCTTCTTATCTCCATACAAAATGCAGATTATCGACAAGACGGTCACAAAAATGCTCAGTGTCACTAACGTCATTCTGCAGTAATTTGTAACACCATTAAAAATATTATGCAGATTTTTTTTCCATAGTTAACCCTAACCAGGTTAACTCGAACCCTAACCCTTTGTCTCTGAGTTAATCTAAGCTGAAGTGTATGTCTGTGCTGCTCAGTAGTGTTGCACTGTGTGTGTGTGTTGTGGATGCAGGTGGTGTTCAATGTGAATAACGGTGCTGGACGCATCTCGGCCGTGTCCAGGAGCAGGGCGTCGCTGTGTGACGGCCGCTGGCACACTCTGGTGGCTAAAAAGCTAAAACATAGCCTGAGTCTGACTGTAGATGGAGTGACAGTGACCGCAGAGAACCCACACTCTTCCTCTACCTCAGCCGAGACCAAGAACCCCATCTACGTTGGAGGATATCCGGGTATTTCCCCTACATGGCTTTCTATCTTGTTGTATTACTTCTTATTTGTGAGAAATATACTGCAAGTGTGCATTTGTTTTATTTGAAGTCCTGTCAGATTACTGAATCAAGGCTTACTGAGTGGCACAGGACAAGCAAGATGTCCAATCATAACAACAAGTGGGAATTAAAGTGTTCTTATATTTCTTCTCCTCTTAACTTCAGCTGATGTGAAGCAGAGCTGTCTGAGTACCAGAAAGTCTTTCCGGGGCTGCATGAGGAACCTGCGCCTCTCCAAAGGACATATCACGGATGCATTAGAGTTCAGTTCGGCCTTCACGCGGCCCGGTGTCTCTCCTCACTCCTGTCCTGCCGCTACGGCTGGTTGAACCACTCGACGGTGCTTTCGATCACTCCCTGTGGACTGTTTGTGTAAAAAATGTAATCCGTTCTAATTATTTGAACTTAACCAGTTTCTAAAATAATTGTTGATAATGTCAATGCACAGAATTTGGAGAATTTTGGAGATTCACTGCTCATGTTTGTTAATAAAATGCAACGAAGTGCTCAGGAAACATCCTCATTTGGGTCATTTTTTTAAATTAGTTTTAATGAAACATGCTTTCAACAGGTCATTTAAAAGAACCATAATTACCAAGAAGCTTCCTCTGTGAAACTCATTGTTTCACTTCCCATCACATTTGGGTTTTTTTTTACCCATCTTCACCCATCTTATTGGGTGGCTGTGGATCAGGTGGTAGAGGGGGTTGTACACTAATCGTAGGGTTGCTGGTTCAATTCTCGGCTCGTGTGACTCCACATACCGAAGTGTCCTTGGGCAAGACACTGAACCCCAAGTTGCTCCTGATGGAAAGTTACCACCTTGCATGGCAGCTCTGCTTCCATTGGTGTGTGAGTGTGTGTGTGTGAATGGGTAAATGAGACACAGTGTAAAGTGCTTTGGATAAAAGCGCTATATAAGTGCATACCATTTACCATTTATCTTTCAGTGAGGATTAACAGTGATGGTCCATATTCCCTTGACAGCTGCTCTTTCCTGTCACTGTAATGAGCATGAGAGAAAAAAAGGTAACAATTAGGTTTTTAAATCAGCTTTTTCTCTCTGGCCTGCTGAACTTATATATATATATATATATATATAAAAGTGAGACTTAAGATGTTTACAAAACTATCAAATATCGTGAAATGTGTTTGTTGCCAAAGATTCTTGGAATCGAATCAGCTGATACCACAGCCCTTCTGAATTCTTAAATTTGACAGGTTCAAGATATTTCACTAAAAGGAACCGATTTATTTTCTACAAAGAGCTCGGACAGTCATTTTCATTGTGTCTATAGTAACAGCTTAACACAGGGTCTTGTACGGTGGACCTACACATAAACTGATTAAAAAAATTCTTGTATATTGGATTCGTTTTCTGTGAGGAGATGTTTGTTTATGATTCTTGGAAGGAGTCTCCAGTATCAGCACTTTGTAAGAGTTACACGTAAAGCTGTACCGTTACATTTTCCGACACAGGAAAGTCTTCGGGATGAAAGACTGTGCAGTTTCTCTCCAACATGGCAAGCTGCCATTTATTTTATTTATTATGTTTAAGAGTCTGGTGAGGAAATGACTTCATAAAGAAATTGATAAGACCGAACTTGTTTTGAGGATATTCTGCAACATTAAATGCAACTAAAAATGTATTTATTCTTTTTTTAAAGGCATGACCTGTTGGCATACTGCTGTGGTAGAAGAGCAATGAAACATCACAGGATGTGATGTCATTTAACTAAGTAGGGGACTAGTTCTTCAGAAGGAAGAATTTGTTGTTTGTGTATTAAGTAAACACTTGGTTTTACTTGCCTTTAGTACAAGTATTAACAGCACAAAACGTTTAAGAAATCTAAGGATGCGGGCTTTTTAAAAGTATGAATGGCTTTTTACAAAAGATTTTAAAAGTATAGATCTCCTCCTAATACCATATTGTTAAGCAGCAACAGTTACAGTTTCTAAAGTGTATAATACAGAGTAGTCAAATATTTATGGATGCAATTTAGCAACTGCTCTTAGACTTCCTGTACTGTTCTTTTATCAGTACAGCTGATATTCATGACACTAATGGTTAATACTGGAGCATTCAGTGATATTAAGGCAAAAAAAAAAAAACCAAAAAAAAAAAAACACAACTCAAAAGTTGGCAGTGTCAAATCATGTTAATACAAAAACGAAATAAAAATATAACACTTGAGTACATTACAGTTTACCAAAAAAAAAAAAAAAAACATGTCCTTGTACAAAAAGAGAACCAATTACTAGAGCAGTGAGTTCATCTTTGCTTACAATACTTAGTGTTAAGAGGAACAGTGGTCATAGTGTTGGCAATGAGCACAGGCGAGATGTACAGCTGGCCTAATGGATGCAGGAGGATTTTGAACCGAACTCTAAACAGGCATTGGGTTGAAGTTAAAGTGGAAACGAAATAAAAAAAAATAAAAAAAAACAGTCCTTATCAGCTTGTTCAGAAACCCAACACTCCACAATGAGCCCGTTTGCCTGCATGGTTATTACTCTTCTTCAGTTTAGTTGTTGAGAACAGTCGAGAGTCTCATTTGCATTGTAAATTCACAGTCCACAGGTTACTGTGCAAGAAAGTTTTCATAACATAGTGCTTAAAACAGACGGCTTAGAGTCACTAGAGCCTGTTAGGGTTTCATGCAGCACAGCTACTGAATCCACATCAGCGCATTGTGAATTGGCATTTAAAGTTCACTTGGTAAAATAACCATAACTATATGATCAGTATGCATAATCTACCTAATCATAAAGTTCATAAAGTTCACATGGCTTAATCGCAAGCATGCAGTCAGTGTATGCAAGCAATACAAAACCAGCTATGGTTTACATGGTATAATCTCAAGATATCTGGATAAATTAGTGGTATAAATATTATATGTACATGCTTTGTGTGGTTTTTTTTGTTTTTGTTTTTTTTTAACATTTGAGGCCTTGTACACATTGGGAAAACATGCTTCAACAGTGGCCTTAAATCAATAAGATTGGAGCCCACGTTTTTTGGCATGAAACAGTTTCAATGACCAGCATTGCATTGTTCATCCTTTATGACGCAAGCCGTGGAGAAAATAAAAAATAAAAAAACCCAAACAAACAAGAAAAGCCCTCTTTCTGGAGAGTGCCTGCCTCAAATCCAGCTTTCCACATTAAGACTTGAAGGATAAATCAAAATCCTTCTAAATATCTGAAAAGGGGGCAAATGAGGTTGTCTCAGATCCATTGTTTAAAAACTTGCATGTTTTTTTTTAACATGATTTGGAAAGAGGGGCCGCTTCTCCAATCTCCTGTTTTCATGACCCGTATCCTGAAATGAGCAGAAAGGAGACCCAGCTGTAGAGTCCTCAGTCGATCTGTAGCTGTAGCGTAAATACACTCAGGTTGTTCTGGACTTCAGGACCCATTCACAGTGAGGATTCACGCGGTAAACCTCTAGCAGGTGAGTGTCCGGATCAAGGCAGCGCTCCCCTGGAAATAAAAAATATTCCACATTTAGGGACACAATTCTGTGAGACAAATGATCACGTTACAGTAATGTATCATCTGGACACACTTCCTCATAGACAGACTTTCTGAAGCTTTCAGAACACATCAAAAGTATGAAAAGAACACAAAATAAATTACGCATTATATATATATATATATTACAAAATAAAACATTCACTGTAACATTCATAAATTAACATACTTTTCAGAAGGTCGACATTTCTGTATTATAAATGCTTTATTCTAATATTTTGAGATACTGGATTTTTGATTTCCATGAGCTGTAAGTCGTAATCATCAAGAATAAAACAAAAAAAATGCTTTAAATATTTTACATTATGTGTAATGAATCTAGAAATTATGAAAGTTCCACATTTTGAATTAAATATTTTTTTATTTAAGTTTTTTTGAATTAAATAAACTTTTTCACGATATTCATTTTTTCCCTCAGATGTATATACACCTGTATATGAAAATTGTCGAGAGTATTTAATAAACCCATAACTCATGAGAGGCTGTGCGTTACAGTGACTTTATGAGGAGTAATGCCACTGAATGGCTTTTTGATGACAACACAATGATAAAATCCAGTGTTCAATAAATATAAATTTATTATTAACAAAATTTCAAACAAAAAACAAACATACAAAACAAAAAACAACAGTTCATCCACCACACAATGTAATCAATTCACAGTAAGCTGTTATTTCTACATTTTTAATTTATTAAAAAAAAACGTTGATAAAATACAGCGTGTTTAGTGAAACATTTATTATTATAATTATTATTATTTGCAATTCTTCCATTTTAATGTTGGCAAAGAGATAAACTGTAACGAATAGTCTAATGGGCGGCTGTGGCTCAGTCGGTAGAGCGGGTTGTCCACTAATCCACTAATCGTAGGGTTGGTGGTTCGAATCCCGGCCCGGGTGATCCCATGCCGAAGCCTCCTTGGGCAAGACACTGAACCCTAAGTTGCCCCCGATGGCAAGCTAGCACCTTGCATGGCAGCTCTGCTACCATTGGTGTGTGAATGTGCTCTCATTTGTAACTCGCTTGTAAATGTAAAATGATATTTCTGTAAAGCTGCTTTGAGACAATGTACTATACAAATTGATAAATTATTATTATTATTATTATTATTATTAATGCTTTTGTTGTTTTAAAACCTGACACATTTATACAGAATGCATTTATTGAGACGTGGTCACAGGAGTGCACACGGCGAGGATTTCTGAGGAGCCAATCAGATTTTAGAATCAAAATAAACGGTTTTATTTATTTTTTTTATTATTATTATTTTATTTATTTTTCTCTTTTTTTGAAAGTTAATTTACACTGAAATCCATTTGACTATTTGTATGCATCTTAAAACTAATTTGAAGCATTCAGCTGTGTAACCGTATACCTTTGAGAAGGTTACAATTCACACGTTTCGCTTTATTTTACAAAAGTTGATGACACGTTGAAATCCTTAAATTAGGAGGTTCGAATTCGGGTTCGAACGGAGTGGGACGTGAAGTTGGAGGCTCCTGCTGATTTCGATTAAAAATTTAATTAATTTGCGCTTTTTGGTCATATAATATACTTTTACTTATTTTAGTCCTTATCTTTGCTTATAATTTGAATTTTTTGTCACATAAAAATGTCTGGAAAGAATACGAAAACCCGAGGACGCATTCAAACACGACTGGGGCCGAGTGCGCGCGC
>JAFFST010052211.1:2500-13909 GCA_022414735.1 Noturus placidus
GGTGTAAGTTAGTGCAGTGATTAAAGGATTGTTAGTGTGGATAGTGATGATGATGATGATGATGATGATAATGTAAATCTGTACCGTCTGCAGATTGCCACCATCTCTCCTGGCATGGCTTCTTGTGAAAACACCTTGAATACGCTGAGATACGCCAACAGGTTTGTACAAACCCTCTTTGTTTGTAGCATTACTGCTTTAGAGGTGTACATGCTTATCTTTTTATAAGCATTATCTTTTTATCTAAGCCAGTGGTTTTCAAAGTGGTTTCACAAATTGGTGTGAAAAATAAATTCTCGTTCTCAAACCACACACAATCAATTCCTAATGTAATGTTAAGATGTAATTATTAATAAAAAGGGGGATATATGCAGTAGTCTGTATTTTTATTGTGTTTTGAAGACATCTTGCAAAAGGGGGGCCTCGGTCAAATGTTAATGCCATTTGGGGGGCCTTACCCTGGAAAAGTTTGGGAACCCCTGGTCTAAGCCACAATAGTTTTAAAATGGTCTTCGGTTCAACGTGCATTAGTCAACATTAAGTTGCCAAGGCGAACCCACCTTCCGTTGCGAATCCACTTTATCCTGGGATCAGTGGTGTTCGTTAGTATTACCAGGGATTATGATGAGACCAATATAAAGAAATGAGGTGATTCATTTCTCAGTTTTGAAGAAGTGCTTTATTTCTTAATTACTTTGTTTTCAGTCCAGTGTGGTGTGTTTTTTTTATTTTATTTTATTTTTTATTTTATTTTTTTTGCTCACAGTAAAAGTATCTGGCTGTGATGAGTGCTCACTGGATTCCGAACAGACTGAGATGATTGGTGTAGGGGTTGTCTATAAAAAGACTAACTGGAGGCCCATGTAAACTGGCCCTAGGCGCAGTTCTCTAAATGTAGTTCCTCAATAATTTAATACACTTGTGCTGATGCCATTGCTTAAACCAACAGCCCTTAATCTTTTTGCAAGTGCAACCCACTTTTACGAATGACGATCATGTCACACCCCCACCAATGTTTTGGACTCTGGCTCTACACGTGTTTTTTTTTTTTTTTTTTTTTTTGGTCCACCAGTGCTGGGAAAACAGCCTCACAGAGATGGGAGTTCTCTATATTACCCAAAAATCCGCCAGTGGCTTCTCCATGAGCCTCTGCATAGTCATTTAAAATAAAAGTTTTCCCGCGAACAAATATGTTCTTTGTACTGCAAGTTCTATCTTTGAGTGATCCAGATTCCTCCTGCCCCTAATTCTACAATATTTAACTTGAACCCTCGATGTTTAACCAAAAATATTAATACAGGGTGTTTTCGACTGACCGTGTGCGTTCTCAAATTTAATTACGATACTTTTCCTGTGACGCTTGCAGTCACTCATTAGCTAGCTAAAAAATACAGTTTGTAGATTACCTACAGATCCAAATCAAACCACTGATAAAGTGAACACATAGTTAAGTGTCTATAATAATAATAATAATAATAATCTTGTGCATGTTGAATATCCAGTGTTTCAGCACGTGTGTACAGGGTCAAGTCTCACACTGTCTCTCTGTCTGTCCCTCTGTCAGAGTGAAGGAGTTTGGGATAAGCCCCTCAGACATCCCCTTCTCTCAGGGGGGAAGCGGCCGCTCCGAACTCTCTCCTACCTACGAGTACGATGACTTTGCTCCTTCACCCAGCAGGTCTTCTTCTTTTCCCGACGTCACGCTTCTTTAAACGCTCCTCTGCCAATTCGTTTTCTGTTCACACATCGACTATATTTACTGAGTTGCTTTCATTTCAGTGTGGAGGTGCTTTGTGTTTGTGTTTATTTTTGTGTTCCTGTTGATTTCATGTCATTAACCCCATTCTCTCTCAGTTGTAGTCCTGCATCTGGGCATGTTTGAACCATTTTCATTCAAGTCCTGGTGTCCTTTTTCACGCTCGAGCTAATACGAACATCCATCCATCCATCCATCCTCTACCGCTTACTCTTTTTATCAGGGTCATGGGGAACCTGGAGTCTATCCCAGGAGGCATCGGGCATAAGGCAGGGTACACCCTGGACAGGGTGCCAGTCCATCGCTGGGCACAATCACTCACACACTCATTCATACTCTACGGACACTTTAGACACGCCAATCAGTCTACCATGCATGTCTTTGGACTGGGGAGGAAACCGGAGTACCCGGAGGAAACCCCCGAAGCACGGGGAGAACATCCAAACTCCGCCCACACATGGCCCTGGTGGGACTCAAACCCTGGACATGTGAGGCGAACGTGTTAACCACTAAGCCACCGTGCGCCCCGAATACAGACATCATCTCCTTTTTTTGTACTGTGTGAATGACTGAGGGTCAGAGTTCATGACGGTCCTCTTCATATGGTTTGCTTCATTACCTGGCCATGAGAAACATGTTGGTCATTTAAATGTGTAATTGTGTGTGTGTGTGTGTGTGTGTGTGTGTGTGCAGAGTAAAGGAGCTGACTGTCGACCCAGGTGCAGTGATGGAAAGCAGAACAGGAGGCCATCCGATGAGCCAGTTGGACGTGTTGGAGCCGCAGTGGGGAGTGGGCAGCTCTCCTCAGAGGGACGATCTTAAACTGCTATGTGAACAGAATGTAAGGGGAAAAAACTATGGCCAGGATATTGAGACCACCTTTGCTTAAATAAACATCTGTTCAGATCCCCTGCAGATAAACACCTACCATCTACTGTAGTGTTCCGGATACACCATGACCCTGACCAGGATAAAAAAATACACAGCATAATAACCAGGCAAATCAATAACAGTGTGTGTGGGTGTGTGTGTGTGTAGGAGGAGGAGGTCTCTCCGCAGCTTTTCACCTTCCATGAGGCTGTGTCTCAGCTGGTGGAGATGGAGGAGCAGGTTCTGGAGGACCACAGAGCTGTATTTCAGGTACAGTGTTAGTGTTGCTAGATTTTCCCATCATCCCTTTCACCTGCACAGTTTCATCAGCTCAGAAACATGATTGGAGAGAAGAAAAGCTCTTGGATCAGTATCAGTTGTTGCATATGGTTGCATTGTCTACACTGTAAATTGGAGTGGAAAGTCTAGTAATGGCTGCATTTAAAATAATAATAAATCGACTGTGCGTGTGTACAGTGTGCGACTTATTAGAAATACCTCACATGCTTTGTATTCCACTGCAGGAATCTATACGCTGGCTGGAAGATGAGAAGGTCCTCATAGAGATGACTGAGGAAGTGGATTATGATGTGGACTCGTATGCAACACAGCTGGAGCAAATTTTGGATCAAAAGATTGAAATCTTAACAGAGCTCCGAGGTAAATAAATGCTGGATCGTCCATAATGACTTTGGTCCTGAGCTTTCAGTTTGGTACTATTTGCGTTTATTTATTTATTGATGCACATGAGTTTTACTATGAAGATTTAAACTAAATTGAGCCTCATACATCTGTCTTGGCGCGTTGTGAAAAGCGGCCCTGTTACACGTATGAACATGTCAATGTGTTTAATGCCTAAAGGGGCCAGTCCACATCAGCCTGGAAAACATCTGCACCAAAATGCAAACATAGTTCCAGTTGTTCTGATTGGTCAGAAGGAGTCATTGATTAATCTTCTGCTATGTTCTTCCAATACATTGTTTCTATAGTAACAAGTCATTCACGGGGACCTTATGGCAGACGCTTAACATAAATTGATTTAAAAAAAAAATGTGAACGTTTCTTGAGTGTTTGGGGAAGGAGTCCGCTGTGAGAGATATAGCCACTCACTCCCTCCCTCCGTCGGAGATATAGCCACTCCCTCCAGGATTCTGCTGTCGCAGAAATGATTGAAAAATCAAGCAAACTCTGCAGATTTGGGCCAAGATGCATAGTGTGATGTCATCACAGCGTGCATTCAGCAAAAGCCCTCTTCGATTCACGTGTGTTGAGTACAGCTAAAAGGTCTCGTTTACCAACAAACATCACTGTGAAAGACCACGCAAAACTTCCACCAATCCTAGCAGTTTTCTAAAAAAAACAAAGCACAAAAACTCCCAGCAAAATCAAGAATTTTTGGCCGTAACAATCACCAAAAAACTGCGATATCCTGTATAGCTGTAACTTTAGGTTAAACTTTATTTATATATATATATATATATATATATATATATACTGTGTGTGTATATGTATATATATGGATATAGATAGAGATATATATATAGATAGAGATATATATATAGATATATATATAGATATATATATAGATATATATAGATAGAGATATATATAGATATATATATAGATAGAGATATAGATAGATATAGATATATATAGATATATAGATATATACTGTGTGTGTGTGTGTGAAATAAAACGCACACTACAGAAACTGTGTATGTATATACTAGAGCTGCAACAACTAATTGATAATAATCGATTATGAAAATCGTTGTCAGTGAATCTCATTATGGAGTAGTTGGTCTGTGCGCGGCTCGAAGCATGTTTACTCATTACGTTACTTCTGTTCAGAAAACACGCTTCGGAGAGTAAATACTAAAGTTGTGTCCCAAATGTAGTACTGTACACTTACACTATGCACTCTGCACTACCGTCTAGTGTGTGGAGTTTAGAAAGGTAAAATCATCTCAAATATAACACTAGATTTTTCTTTTTTAACTGTAAGTATAAGCCGCTTTCTAGTTGACGGCGCCTGACGTCATACGCACGCTAGCATTAGCAGTTACCCATACTGACCACCTTCAGTTTACTGTTTCTGTCAGCGTTACCTTTTATTCCCAACATGACCTCAGTCTCCATCAGACGGCGGCGAAATCATCACGTGACTGAGGAAGAAAGTCCTCTAAATCAAGGGACCAGTTTATATTAAACACCGCGGAGATCAATCAGTGCTGCATGAGCACAAAGTTATGTTTATAATATGCTTCACTGCGTGTAAGGGGCTGGGAAACTGGTGCAAGATGCTTAAAAGGTTTAGTTTATTTTAGGAATGTAGATTAATTCGGTGCTTTTTCTGCATCCATATTATAAATACATTTTAATTTATATATATATATATATACACACACACACAATATCTCACAAAAGTGAGTACACCCCTCACATTTTTGTAAATATTTGATATCTTATCATGTGACAACACTGGAGAAATGACACTTTGCTACAATGTAAAGTAGTGAGTGTACAGCTTGTGTAACAGTGTAAATTTACTGTCCCCTCAAAATAACTCAACACACAGACATTAATGTATAAACCGCTGGCAACAAAAGTGAGTACACCCCTAAGTGAAAATGTCCAAATTGGGCCCAAAGTGTCAATATTTTGTGTGGCCATCATTATTTTCCAGCACTGTCTTAACCCTCTTGGGCATGGAGTTCACCAGAGCTTCACAGGTTGCCACTGGAGTTGTCTTCCACTCCTCCATGACAACATCACAGAGCTGGTGGATGTTAGAGTCCTTGTGCTCCTCCACCTTCCGTTTGAGGATGCCCCACAGATGCTCAATAGGGTTTAGGTCTGGAGACATGCTTGGCCAGTCCATCACCTTCACCCTCAGCTTCTTTAGCAAGGCAGTGGTCATCTTGGAGGTGTGTTTGGGGTCGTTAACATGCTGGAATACTGCATACTGATCATGGTTCCAGTAATCCATGTCCTTAGTCTGCTTGTCTTCAGCAAACTGTTTGTGGGCTTTCTTGTGCATCATCTTTAGAAGAGGCTTCCTTCTGGGACGACAGCCATGCAGACCAATTTGATGCAGTGTGCGGCGTATGGTCTGAGCACTGACAGGCTGCCCCCCACCCCTTCAACCTCTGCAGCAATGCTGGCAGCACTCATACGTCTATTCATTGAGATCATTCATTCAATAATTTTTTTTATATATATATATATATATATAATCACATATAAACTATAGAAATGATGTGTGTAATCTGGTATAAGAAGGATAAAGCTCTTGGGTTCAGCTATGCATTGGGTCGCACTACAACACACAGTCGATTATTTTCCTATAACAGCACATCCTGTTGTTTTATTCCCTGCTGACTTCATTGTCTTTACTAAATCCACGTTGGTCATCAGATATCACTTCATAGCTGTGATTGGACTCTTAGTTCTTCAAAAGACCAGAAATCACCTGTTGAAACAGGATCCTTATTATTATGTGGAATAATGAACTTTCACTTCTCGTCAACTTGATTTGTTCACAAACAATTATGTAAAGTCCAAATCTTCATGGTTCATTTGATCTCTGAAATTGTCCGTTTTTGTCCCCCTCTGAACCAGATAAAGTGAAGGCGTTCAGGTCTGCTCTTCAGGAGGAGGAGCAAGCCAGTAAGCAGATCAACCCCAAACGGCCACGAGCCCTCTAACACTCGGAGCTCTCTGCTCACAGATCCGGCAGCTGAAAGAGGAAAACTGCAGCTCTCCAGGTTTTCAGCCTTTCACCCTCATCTCTGTGTACATGAGTAACTTTTTTCACTTCTTGTGAAATCTATTCCTTTTCATTTCGAACAGCGTTAAGAAGCACATGTTTAAGTCTAATTGTAAAATATTCAGATGAATTCCAGTTCTAACTCAAATGACTTTTATAAAACCGTACGATATGGAGGCCACAATGCGACGGAAGAGATTTTGAATAATTGCATGCACACATTTGGCTCTTACTTGCGCATTCCCTTACACCTGCACTCATCTGTGTATAAACTACCTTTTCACTCGTGTGCTCAGTCCTCGATTTATAGAACAGTGGGCCTTGACGTGAAGACCTTCACACAGTGAAAAAGAGCAAACTGCAGAATATTCCACTTCACATACTTTCCATAAAGTCAGTCAGCACTGGTCTAGTCAGCACTGGTCTAGTCAGCACTGGTCTAGTCAGCACTGGTCTAGTCAGCACTGGTCTAGTCACTGAACAACAGACGATGCAAATGGAACTCTCAGCTGTGTTCCAGTATTGGGTTTGAAACACTGCCTTGCCAGATTAAGAGCTAGCTCAGTACCTTAATAGCTTGGGCGGGCTGAGTGATCCAGAACATCTAAATGAGTACGAATACAGATGTGAATAAGAGGTGCACTTTTTTTTAGGTTTACATGGCATGTGCTTGAGACCAGAGCTGTGCATCAGCACTGTGGTACACGACAAAGAAAGACCAGTGCTGTACTGCCAGCGTTCTTTCCTTCATCTTTAATAACAGCCTGGTCAACATCGCAGTGGTTTAGATTTTGAAACTTAGTCAACTGACCCGGTTGGAAAACCCTGCAGCCATGCACCCGAGTGATGCAGCTGAGGTTGAGGAACTGTACGAGTCGGAATTCCTCCACCACGCTGCCATTTCTACAGCCGGGGATTTTTTCAGTATTTTCAGAGGCATATTAATACAGGGTTCATATTTAATAAATATTACAAAAACCCAACCCTTTCCACTTTAGGACACACCCACTTCAGCTGGAAATCGGAGTTTCCGATTTTAAATAGTATTTTAAAGATATGCAGGTTCTATGCAGCCAGCTGCACATGACATGCTCTTATTAGTAAGTGTCATTATCACTTTATTTTCAGCTGGTCATCACACTGACCTGAGATTAGGCCAGCGTGACCGTGTATTAGAAGCTTAGAAGAAATCATTGGGTTTGTTTTTTTCTTTCTGTACCCTCTGCCTCTTTTCTTCTGAGGGCAAATCGATGAAAAAGTATTGGAATGAAGACACTATGGACATGGCGGTCATGTTCACCCTGCTGTAACGCACCTGTGACTAAATACCACCGCAGAGACTGAGATTAAATACCTTCATGACATCATCACATTGTCACTTAGGGAAGCGTTTCATGTTGGCGGTTGATACGTGAAGAGAGGGAAAGGGAATAAAGCATTCTTAAATGTGTAAATGGAGGCGTGTGACAAGGGCATTTCAATTGCAGCTGTTACTGTACTTGCAGTGTAATGCTTTTTTTTTCTTTGCCATTAAATTTATATACACCGGGTCCTGCTGACTTCACCTTGTTACACACACACACACACGACCTCTGTGTGGCCTGACGCTGTACACAAGCAGCGCTGCATCTAGAGAAGTTGAAGACAACCATTGAAAAGGAGGGATGAAATCAAGAAAAACTATTTCTTTTTTTTTTTTTCAAATCTCCTTACTTTGGTCATGACCAATTCCCATCCACCAATCAGCTCTCCCCTGTAACATGTAGAAGAAATCTAAGCTTAATAAGGACTACTTAGGCTGATACGACTACACATTCCCAAGCCAGAGTGCATATACTGCACTATAAATACACTTGCATCATGCTTTTACCAGTACGTCCAGGATTTCGCAGTTTTGAACGCAAAATCAAGCAAACTCTGCAATATTCGGAGGCGCTTGCGATTTTTCAAAATGAGATTTTCCAGATTTGGGCCAAGAGGCGTCATGTGACATCGCCACAACATGCATTCAGCCAATGCCCTCTTCGATTCACGTGCATCAAACATGAGTACAGCTAAAAAGGTCTCATTTACCAACATCACTGGGAAAGACCGTGTACAACAATTTCACCAATTCAAGTAGCTTTCTGCCCCGCCCCCAAGAAAACTCAGCAAATTCAAGCAGTTCTGGGCACAACAATCACAAAAGAAACCCTGCGAAATCCTGTACGGACCGATAAACATTCAGTTCACAGTAATCAAATGTAACGATTCTCCAAAAACACGTCCAAAAACGTGACTACTCGCTGATCCGCACGTGCAAGCTGCATCACGTCACGCCACACAGAGGTCTTTATTCTCTTCCATTAATCATCAAAATATGTACTCCATGTGAAAGCTGTTTTTTTTTTTTTTTTTAAAGAATAATGAGAAACTCTTGATCCTGAGACTAGCTGATGCAGTTTCAACTGTGTGTGTATGAATGTGTACATCTGATGTATTGCTGGCATAAAGAATAAAGAACCCCATAATGACTGGATCTGCTGCTGTGATTTCTCACACCACTCATTAGTAATTTGTCAGATCACACTGGCTTGTCCTCATCGCAGGCTTCAAGAAGAGGAACGATGGCAAGTGATAGAGTTTTTAAAAAAAACAATACCTCAGATTTTATATTAGACGATAAAACAGCGGTACTGACGCATCCCAAATAAACACAATATAGAAATTTCACAGAAACATCATGGCTGTCCAACTGTATTTAATCCACAGTACATACAATAATACAGAGCCGAGAAGTCATTCAGATCAAAAGTGTTTACAGTGTACGGTTGGAAATACACGAGGGGTTTGAGGAACACAATGCGTTTCAGATACGTTCTGAAAACTCGGTAAAGAAACATGGCGACGAAATGCTCAGAGTTTTCTCCGAGAGTCTGAAACCAAAACTAAATGTTTAGAATTGCTGCCGCGTCTGCGCTGTAGCACAGTGTGCACCAGCAGTACGTTCTCCAACGCTTTTACTCATCACATCGTGCCTTTTACTTAGAAATGTGTCCAAATGTATGTTTTGTTGTTGTTTGTGATTACATGCTGATTTCTACACAGAGGACAGAGAATTCGTAGTAAGTTATTGAAAAATGGAACGTTACACGCAAAACCTGACCTGCTGCTTCTTTATAAATCTGTAATATAGAAATGATGATATTATTATATATTTCCTGTAGTTTCCAGTAATATTCACCAGTTTGTATCTCTAAATGTTTTGGAGACAACATTGGACGGAGTAAATCACTTGGTTGAATTTAAAGAGGGGGAACAATGGCAAGGATGGCAAAAATAACAATTTACAAACAAACAAAAAGAGCTCTTGGAGATTGTAGAACTGGTTTTTGATTGCAATATGATTAGATTTTAAATTAGATAGCATTAAGAAACAGCGAATCTTAACCTCTAAATCAGAAAGTGCTTCCAACAGAGATTTTGTCATTCGTGGAGGAAAAAGAGCCGGACATTTCTGGACTTCTGTATAAAACAAATTCAACCCCGAGTACATATTCCACATTAACTTCTCCAAACAAACCAAAAAAACCTCTCTGCATGTTCTAGCGCTGAAGCTGCTTGTTGGCGCCCTCTGCTGGACAGATTTAAAAACCTCCGTGAAGGCATTGTATTATACACAGAAATGCTGCACGCTTGTGTGACGTTGCCACTTCAAAAACTTCTCCAAATGACCAATTTATTCAGAGGAATTTCTTTAAAATTTCGTGAAACTTTCTAATTTGAAAAAAAAAAACATTAAAACTGGCCAGATTTTAATAAAATAGATAATTTACATTCCCCAGAAAGTCTTTCATCCAATGAGTGATGAGTGTCTTATCTCCAGGTGACTGTGTGTTCGTGTGCCCGAGACTGATTGTCTGTGCGGTGGTGTCTTTTGTAGTCTTGTTATACACAAACTGCGCTGATATCATTAATGGTGTTGGTCCTTAAAGAAACTACCCCCCCCCCCCAAAAAAAAAGAATTTAAGCAACCATGAACGCACTAAAAATCTGACATTTACTTTTGCAAATCTACATAAATAATTCCTGACCATACATTTCCAATATAGTAAAATGTACATCTTTACAATATCTACACGTCGGTTATTCCCCACACGATCGCAAAACAATCCCCTGAACTTTTATCCAAAAACCTTCCAGCGCTCCGTTCAAATATACAACTCCAATAAGATCCTAATTAAATACATTAACATCCTCTGACATCCAGTGTCTGCCTGATAACAAATACCAAAAAAAACAACCTCTTTATACAGTATTTGGCTACAACGTATCATGCCGTTGAATCTAAAAAAACAAAAGAAATCACAGCTTATGATAAAAAGAATATCCTGTAATAGTTCTATACATCTCACTTACATATGAACAGTAAGCTAGAGCACGGACTTTTAAAGGACTTCATGTTGACCTGAAATGATAGAAATCTTATAAACGTGCCGAACTCCTTTCTTTACAGCTCGAACAGACGCTCGGATCGAATACCCAGTAGTACTTTCACAGAGGAAATAACTCCTGTTTCCTTTGTCCTTCCTATGATCGTTCTAATTTTGGCACATTTCTTAATCCTGACATTAGAGATAAATACTACCATGGTGTGCGCACGCACACCATGTACTCGAAATCTGTCATATATTAATAAATATCATGCACTACACGATAACAAAATGTAGCCACATGAGATGGTAACAAGGTTCCACTATCAACTTGTGCAAAAGGAACAATGAGGTTATACATTTACATAACTACAGCTTGTGGAAAAGAAATGGTTTTGGCCATCGGTTATATCGAGCGCCGCCAGTTGTCCGTGTATACTCGGACTCTTCAGATAAATCAAAGCAATAAAGGTGCACAAACTGGTGAGAGACGACGGGCTACCGCAGGGGTCTCCAATCTTATCCGGAAAGGGCCGGTGTGGGTGCAGGTTTTCATTCCAACCAAGCAGAAGCCACACCTGAATCTACTGAAAGCCAAGATC
>JAFFST010052211.1:21536-45167 GCA_022414735.1 Noturus placidus
TGAGTTTGAATATTTTACAACGTCTTTTTTTCGGAGCTCAAAATGTTTTGTTGCATGCAGAAATGTCATTTTGTTTTCTCTGCAGTCGTTCATTGATTTATAAATGCAACAGATTATAGTTTGTTTATACATAGCATAAAGGCAAAAAAAACGTTATATGCAGTGTTATTTCATTTTAAATGTCAAAAGGGTTTTGCGGCTCCCAGTGTTTTCTTTACTGTGGGAAACGGGTCCAAATGGCTCTTTGAGTGGTACAGGTTGCCGACCCCTGGTCTAGACTTTGTGGTCTTACTCCTCTCTTAAATCTATCTTTGTATTAATGTGGTTCTCTGTATTGATGTTCTGACTGGGTTAGAGATACTGTTTATTTAATTTTATTAGTGTTTTTTCCTCGGCTTTACGTGCTACACAGTTATATTATTTGTTACAAGTCTCTGAGTTGTTCTCATATGGTGGACAACATTTGGTTATGGTGGGACAGACTGCAGTCTCATTTGTTTAATGGAGACTTTGGATGCATGTGTGCATGTGTGTGTGTGTGTGTTTGGGGTTGATGTGAGAGTAAAGAAAACATGGCAATGCTTTGAAGGATGTGAATTGGAACACAGTAATGTTATTCAATTGCGAATCAGATTTTAGAGGATTTAAACCCAACATGGTGAACAAATTATATTAAAGAATTCAGGCAATTTTACAGGGGTTCTCTCATACAGTGTGGCAGGTAATAATCTGGAAAGACCTTTGTAATATTACAGTCTAAAACTGGATTTAAAGAGAAGCAAATCAGTAAACGAATCATATGAAAATGAATCACATGTAATTGAATCATATGTAAATGAATAAATAAATAAAAAGAAAAGGCAAAAAAATAATAATTTTGTGGTCTGTATAAACAGAAATAGCTGCGGGAGCAGTCAGAATATATGCAAGAGCTTATAATAATAAGCTAAAATACAAGCTAAAATAACCTAATAAAATAACCCCCAAACAAACCCTAGCCTCCGTAAATCTCTAGTCTCTTTCCACTGAAGGGGGGAGAAGAGGGGGGCTGACAAATTGCACATAGCAACAGATTATATAGTGACAGAGTGATTATGTGTGTACACAGCATTACTCTAGTTTTACCCGATAAAACAGTCAATGAGTGTAGGTACACAGGAAGTGTATGTAATGCTGGAGAACCAGCTCACCCTGATCTTAACATGTGTTCTCTTCCTCTGCCACTTCTCCCTTGGTTTGGAGGGAGTGAATTCTGAAACCTCCTTCCCATCCAGCTCCAGAATACTGGAGTTCTCATGCCTCATTACCTGAGATTGAGAGAGAGAGAGAGAGAGAGAGAGAGGATTAAAGAGACAGAAATCAAGGAAATAAAAAAAAGGTGAAGCAGGGCTTGTGGACAGCAGATGTAACAATACCTGTCTGAGCAGAAAGGACACAACGTCTGTAGACTCCCAGTAGGAAGCATGGAAAAGGTGAGGTAGAGCCACGGTGGGAAAGGCAGTCAGGGCATCGGGGCAGTACAGGGCAAAGTCAATGCGCTTTGTCCCCCACCAACGTGCAGCAACTGCAGGACGATTAAAACAATTACAATCCAACAGCAACAGGCTGAGGGGTTCTCAGCAACAGGGACTCGATCACACAAAACACTGGCACCTAATGTATAGGTTTAGGATAGAACACATTCTTAAACACTCTGACTGCTTGGACTAAGCGACAAAAGGTTTGAAGATATGGCACAGGTAAATGTGAAGGGCAGTGGAAAAGAAGTGAAGTGGAAACACTGGACTGCACTGGTTTGTGCAATGGTCGAGATCTCATATCTTCTTCCTCTCACAGCCTAACAAGAGTGACTCCAAGCTGCCAAATACATGTACCCAAACCTGAAATCTCATCCTGTTTCAGTACCATGGAGAGCACCTGTTTACAAAAAGATGGCAGCCTATCCCCTGGAGCGCAGCCCAAGCAGGACAGGAAAGTGAAATGAGATACAGCTGGCAGCTTCCTGTTTTCAGCTGAGCCAGCTCTAATGGCACTGAGGCAACATGGTGGGCGACATGGACTCTTTCCCTCCCCCGTACTCTCCGACGCATTTACAGAATTACATTCTGCACACCGCTCTGAGAGCTCAATCTAAATTTCAATCTAAATTTCAATGTATTTAAAAGAAAAAAAAATCCATATTCACATGCATGAGCTCATTCTTAACTTACATCCAACTTTTAGCAAAATGACTCCTATCGCAAAGGAATAATTAATTATAAATTTAATTAAATGGAATCAATTAACAGTGTGTACGTGTAATTAAGTAAACATGGATCATTTCCAGTTTTTTTTCCATTCATTCATTTTCAGCAATCATTTTTATCCTGATCAGGGTCACAGGATGGGGAGGCCAGGCCATGGCAGGAAAACATCCGTACCCTCATTCATACATATGGGCAATTTAGCGTAGCCAATCCACCTTCACGCATGCTTGTGGAGAGTGGGAGGAAACCAGACAGCCCAGAAGAATCCTACAAGAACATGCTGACAACTCTGCACAAACAGGAAGTTCCATCAATCCATATTCCGTACCGCTTATCCTACACCGAGACGTAGGGAAGCCTGGAGCCTATCGCAGGTAAACTCAGGGTGCAAACACATCGCAAGACCCAATTGTGCACACAATCACACAGCACGGACAATTTGGAAACGCAAATCAGCCTAGAACTCATGTCTTTGGACTGTGGGAGGAAACAACGGGGGGGGGTGTCAAACCCCCAAACCGCAGGGGGTTTGATGTGAGGCTAACCACTAAGCCACCGTATGAAGATGATACATTTTTACAGAAGCAAAATGTAACTAAATATCATGTACAAAAACATTACTCCGGGTAAAAAAGTAAAGAAAGTTTATGATACAATCATGATATTGCGATAACAAAAACTAAAATTTTCCATATCTTTCCAAAGAATTTAAAAATCAAATGCAATTAGTTACAGCCCCAGGGCAACCACGCAATATCATACCAGAGACAACGTGTTCATTTAAAGCATCTTCAAAGACACTTGGTCCTCCAGAGAGACACAGAGAAAGCTTGGTTTTGCAGATGAAGACTCTATGGTGGTGGTATGAGTGACAGAGGGTAGTGAGGACTGAGAAAAAGAGAAGCTACAGTACAGCATAGCCTGAAGATACAGAGAACTGCAGTAGGGTTTAGTGAGCGCTAACAGGGCAGGACTGGGTGGTTCAGACCAACAGGTACATGGGACAGAACAGCAATGAAGAAAAGGAGGAGAAAGGCCCATATTCCTCCACGCTCCGGCAGCAGTACCTTGCTCTATATCCAGCTGCATGCTCGGCGATGGAGGGCTGGAGTTGGGGAGAGGGGAGGGCTCGAAGCAGCTCACCTCATCTGAGCCTGCCGCTCTGCTACTGAGTAACTTGTAGCGGGCTTTCGGGGATGGGCTTCTCGAGGACATTTTGTTATAAGGGAGGGCCAGCTGGGACAAAAGGCTAAGCTTTTTGGACTGATTGAGATGACATGCTTGTGCTAAGAGATAAAAAAAAAAAACAACAACAACATAAAAGGAGGAAAGCTATAAACATAATACTGGACATTTTACATTTTGATTGGTTGGTTGATTCATTTCTTTACGGTCACTGTAAAAAAACAAAACACCAGACTCATCAATTGATAAGAAGAAATGAATTATGCAAAACATAGTTAAATTCTATAGAATGAGCTAAAGTGAAAAAACTATTTCTCAGTCCAAAAGCCCGTTATGCATTATATCTGAATTGTCCTCCTGAGATTTGTCTGTAGATTTGAGTTAACTGTCTGTAGATTTGTGAGTGTGTGTGGACGTACTGTTGGCGATATTTGAGGCAGTGTAACTATCCACCAATCCGGAAACCTGGCTGGCGATGCTGACCTCGCTGGGTCTTCGAATGTTGCGGGACGCTGGGGCTGAGGCAGGAGATGAGGGGTAGGAGTTCTCCAGGAACATCCCCCCATGAGAGTGCATTACGTCCGCTACAAACAAACACAAAGTCAAATCCTAGTTTCAAAAATGAGTGCGGCGGTGTTTCCAATGTCCAACGATAAGGTGAGAATTCAGAACTTTGTGCCTGTTAAAGGTTCTTTTAGTTTAAATATTGTTAGTAATAATTATTATAGTAATGATTAAAAGAATGCTATAATATATATATATATATATATATATATATACACACATATATGTATGTATATATACACAGCACCTACAGTGCATCTGGAAAGTATTCACAGCGCTTCACTTTTGCCACATTTTGTTATGTTACAGTTTTATTCCAAAATGGATTAAATTCATTATTTTCCTCTAAATTCTACAAACAATACCCCATAATGACAATGTGAAAGAAGTTTGGTTGAAGTCTTTGCAAATTTATTTTTTCAGAAAAATGACATGTACATAAGTATTCACACAAACCAAGCCATGAAGTCCAAGGAACTGTCTGGAGACCTTCGAGACAGGATTGTATCGAGGCACAGAGGAAGAAGCTTGGAACCAGCAGGACTCTTCCTAGAGCTGGCAACCCGGCCAAACTGAGCGGTCGGGGGAGGAGGGCCTTAGACGGGGAGGTGACCAAAAACCCGATGGTCACTCTGACAGAGCTCCAGCGTGTCTCTAAGGAGAGAGGAGAACCTTCCAGAAGAACAACCATCTCTGCAGCACTCCACCAATCAGGCCTGAATGGTAGATTGGCCAGAGTGAAGCCATTCCTCAGTAAAAGGCACATGACAGCCCACCTGGAATTTGCCAAAAGGCACTTGAAGGACTCTCGGACCAAAGATTGAACTCTTTGGCCTGAATGGCAAGCGTCATGTCTGGAGGAAACCAGGCACCAGTCATCACCTGGCCAATACCATCCCTACAGTGAAGCATGGTGGTGGAAGAATCATGCTGGGGGGATGTTTTTCAGTGGCAGGAACTGGGAGACTAGTCAGGATCGAGGGGAAGATGAATGCAGCAATGTACGGAGACATCCTTGATGAAAACCTGCTCCAGAGTGCTCTGGACCTCAGACTGGGGTGAAGGTTCATCTTCCAACAGGACAACGACCCTAAGCACCAAGATAAAGGAGTGGCAGGACAACTCTGTGAATGTCCTTGAGTGTCCCAGACAGAGCCCAGACTTGAACCCGATTGAACATCTCTGGAGAGATCTGAAAATGGCTCTGCATGGACACTACCCATCCAACCTGATGGAGCTTGAGAGGTCCTCCAAAGAAGAATGGGAGAAACTGCCCAAAAATAGATGTACCAAGCTAGTAGCATCATACTCAAAAAGACTTGAGCAAAGGCTGTGAATATTTATGTACATGTGCTTTTTTTGTTTTTCATTTTTAATAAATTTGGGGTATTGTTTGTATAATTTATATGAAAATAATGAATTGAATCCATTTTGGAATAAGACTGTAACATAACAAAACGTGGAAAAGTGAAGCGCTGTGAATACTTTCCGGATACACCGTAGCTGAGAACTGGAAATGTTTTAAAAGGTTTTACATTTTAGGACAAAACAACTCTGGAATTATTGGCACCCATCAGGAAAATAAATATGATGTAAATATGATTGTATATTATGGGAAAAACTACACACTTGTCCTCTAACAAAATCATTTTAACTAACAATCATTTTAATAATACTATTCCACCTTTGCTGTGGTTACTGGCCCACTTGATGGCATCATGATGTTTTTTCCCCCCAAACTAAACCCGGTCGCCTCTGCTAGGAGGCAACTAGGCACAACCTGACAAGGATTTTTATGTTTGAAGAAATATTGCATTAAAATAAAACTATACAGTGTTCCCAAATGTTCAAGCTGAAGCATCACCATTTTTGCAACTGCATACACATGGGTGTCAAATGAAAGGAAATAAAGAACATTATTTTTCTCAGTAAGATGTTGGGCCATCATGAGCAGCCAGAATAGCATCAGTGCACCTTGGCACAGTCTCTGGAACTCAGGCGTGTATTGGAACACACACACACACATATATATATATAGCAGGTGAACAACAGAACAGGAATGGCTACACACACTCGGGCGTGGCTGGCACAGCCTGCCAGTTGAGCACAGGAACAGGGATGGAGGTCTCGCCTAAGCCGTCGTGGCAGCGGCCTCCACTCTCCAGCAGGAGGTGAGGGTTGCTCTGGAGGGTCTCCACTGCATGCCAGCCGCAGCACGAGGGCACATGAAGGCAGGACGACACGAGGGGAGGGACAAAGAAAGACAGAACAAGGCAGAAAGAAAGACAGACAAAGAAATGGTATGAAAAGATGACGGAAAAGCAGGTATGAATCAAAGAGTTACAAGGGCTGGAATGGACACGGGTCGACTCGACAAAGATGTTTAAAGACCTTGGTGCTTGTCTTAGGGGTCTCTAGGTGTTGCTCTGTAGAAGCTTGAAGTCTCTGATCTGACCGTTATCTAACACGTACGTCTTTGAAACACGGACACAATTGAATAATTATTCTATTCAGATCAACTGTGTTAGATCGAGGTTGGAGATGAGGTCAGTTCTCCAGGAGCAGTGTGAGGAAAATTCAACCTTCATTTTATGTTTAAGGGAGAGACATGATGATACATGATCGCGACATGTGCGAGAGCCTGTGTGGCTGAGATTGACCTGTGCTTACCCAACAGTGCAGAGTGCCCGTCGCCTAGAGGGAAACGCTGGTAACGTGGTATGCTGAAGGGTGCCAGCAGGTGGAACTTCTTCTCCAGCAGTGGCTCCAGGCGTGAGGCTGACGGGTCTGCAGGGTGGAACAGGTTATACACCTGCTGGCAGGCTGGACGGAGGTGAGCCACTGGGGAAGAGGAGGTGTTTTATTAACCTGCTGCTTAGAACCGTCATCACAATGGAAAATGGGTAAAAAGAACAGGTAAAAATACAGAAAATACTGTGAGTTGAAGTGTAGATACGGCGTGGAGTAGAAACCCAGAAATACATACATTTGTTTCGGTCTTAATCTATAGCTATTGAACACATCCATTTCTACAGACGGCTGGTGATTGTGAGACGTCCAGGTAACACACGCAAGCAACAAAACCCAACAGAGGATGACCAAATGCAGTTTCTGTCCCAGTGTTAACAGGGAGAAATACGCTTGGCTCAGGATTGTACTCAATTTCTACTGGTTTCTTCATGAAGCATGTTGGACATTGGAGGACAGTTTCATCTCACTGCTGACTCTTTGCACTACGATCATTTCAGCCATTTAAGATTTGAATGTTTAGTTAAATCAACAGCATAATGCTTGATAAAGAATTGTTTTCTTTTCTTACATTAATGAGTTCTGAGTTAATCAAGTGCACAGTGTAACAGATTCTTTAATATAAACATGTCAGTCTGCGATTAAGGCAAATTCCTATACTTATATAGGATAGCGCTAGGCAATATGGAAAAAAATAAAAGCCACAGCTGGGAACTTTTCGAAGACCGAAAACGCCTTGGCGGTGGGAAGTCAGTTACGAAGCTTGTGCGAGAGATAATATTTACAATTATGTTTACATGATTCCCCACACATAGCTGATACTCTGGTGCTGTGCCCAGGTATTACTGGCCAAAGCCGTTATTTTATTTATTAAGCCATTCTGAGAAATTACAACACTTTATCTCTAATTTGTGAGAGCCATCACTTTTTATTTTTTATTTACAGTAACATAAGTACATTTGAATATTGTGGTAGGGAGATTGAATGAGCCAACTGAAAAAAATAAAGAACTCATTAAAAACATGAAAATATTGTAAATTTAATGAATTTTAAGGCATTTACACCCTCAGAACTGGATGGTTTTGTTTTGCACACCATTCTATGTAAACTGCAGTGTGTTAAAGTCCCAGGAGATCAGCAGTTTGTGAAATCCTCAAACATGGCTGATTTTATGCATTGTGCTGCTTCCTCACGGTTGTGCACGTGAAGAGGTGTATATTAAATGTATTAAGACATGGCTACAGAAATGAATGTCGAGGCGAATATAGTCAACCTACCGTCTAGAGAAGGGACCACGGTTTTCCTCAGAGCCAGGACCAAACCCAGAGGAGAGCCAAACAGGAAGAAATCCGACACCTCGAAATCAAACTTGCCTAGAGCGCCGCCTCCTTCCAGCATCGTGCTGTTACTCGACCGCCGAGAGCCGGGATCATTTCTCAAAACGCTGGCGTGCAGACTACACACACACACACACGCGCGCACACACACAGGCAGACCAAACAACAACAAAGAAACACCAAAAAATTATTTTCCACATAATGTTTTTGTCCATCTTTATCTCAGAGCTACTGTGTTGTGTACAGTTTTCAAATCTGACGTCTGTTCTTAAGACACGGGTACACCAGTGTCTGTCTAAAAGAGCTATTTTGTGCATCTGACCTAGACAGGAAGGCCTGGTGCTGCTTGATGGTGTCCAGTTCGTAGGTGGAGGAGTCGCTACGCTTGCGGGGCAGCTGCTTCTTGGGGTCGTCAGCACCGCTGCAGCGTGGGATGTCGATGTTGCTGCGGCTCAAGTGACGGCTGCCTTCCAAGGACAAACCAGAACCAGAACCCGAGCCTGACGGGCTACTGTTGATGATGATGCCCGGCGAGAGCAGATCGTTGTCCTGCAGTTCAGAGATATATAAGATTATTTGTAGATTGTATATATATTTTTTGTCATTTCTTGAAAGCTATCATTGACGTGATACAGTATAGTTAAAGAGTAGTATTATTAAGTCAGCGTAGATTCAAACACTCTGAAACTTTGGATTCTGGTTCTGCTGGCCTGAAAAGCCTAAAATATTCATTCAAAGTCAAAGTTGTCAGGTTGAATTTGGAGCAAGCTTTTGAGTCTAATACACCATCAGAGCTGTGTCATTCCTAATCACGCCACAACCTTCAGCTTTAAAGAATGTCAGGAAGCCATCAGTGATGATGTCTTGAAGCAAACATAGTAACAAACAAATAACATGGAAGATACGCCTGAGGGTAAAGATCTTTATTTCAAACCTATCGGTGCTGCGTATAGCCTAAAATTTGACACAGGATAAAAACTCAGTTTTCTTTTTATTACCTGCACGCTGACTATGCTCCCTCTCCGGCTACTGTTCTGGCTCTCCGACACGGTGATGTTGCTGCTGCAGAGGGCATCAAAGCCAAGGATCCCTCCGACACAGTCACCTATCAGACACACCTTTCCAAGCAACACAGACACATTCCAGAAATAAGCAACCGGTCCAAACTCTCCTCAAAATTTACAATTAAGATTCGTTCTTGATGTGAAATCACAATACACTGACCTGGCCAGAGAACGCAGTACCTTCCAACGATTTAATGAAGTCTCCGTACACCTGATTGGCTCGCACGATCACCGCAGCCACGGCGTCCTGGTACTGAGGAGCGGATGTGGCCAACAGAGGCAGAGCGGCGAGAGGGATGTGGTCCTGACTGTTGGAGAGGCAGCCCTCGTCATAGCTATATGGACTTAGACTGGTGCGGAACAAAAGACATCATAAACATTCACTAGTGTAGTGGAGCAGAAGACACAGGAGTATTTACTGAGTGAAGCCTGAAGGAAGAAATTGTATATAAGCTGTATTGGTCACAATGGAGTTGTTTATTCTGGTTGAAATGTCCATGCCATCAGATTATTAACAGATAATTAGGATGCATGCAAACATAATCAGTGTTATCTTCACTCAAGAAGTCTATACTGAAGCATAACTTGTTATTGCTACTGTTTCATATACATCAACTCGGAAAAGCAGACTTACTTCGACACGAGCGAGAAAGCCTCCACGCACACAGCGGGGCACGGCACCATGCGGATGGCGATGCGGCCTAGCGCTGTCGGGTAATGCACGCGCATGACTGTCTCGAAAGCCAAGCTGATGGTGTTGACATCAGCCTGCTTGCTGCTCTGCTCTCCACCTCCAGTGTCCAGGATGTTGCCGCCATGCAGGACCAGGAGCAGCACATGCACCTTCGACGACTGCAGGCCCTGTTGACCCGAGCCATCCTGAATCAGACAGAAGTGATGTGTCTTTAAGCAGTCAGTTTAGAAATCCCTCACCGTAGTGTGTCGTTTCAGCAGCTTCAGTCCTGGGGGAACTCTCGAGTTGCCTAATTGTGCATTTTTTCAAACGTGTTTAGAGCCTCCTGACTGAACGCATCATTCAATTATCAATGCCGTCATGAGCTAATTGAGGGATGTTAGAGATACAAACACAGAACTGTGCTGTGCTCTTGTCCCTCAGGACAGGGAGAGCCTCAGATTTACATTCACATCCACAATCTAATCCAAAACTAATGGGAGGAAGCAGACTGAAGCATCATCTGAACCATTTAGCTAACCACATGAAAGCACATATTAAAGCTCAATTAAGCTGTTTAGTAAAAGGAAGCTACATCTCTAGGAGATTCTATGAGAGTGGAAAAGGGCTGTGCCGTTACTCACAGCTGGACGTCTGGTCACTCGGCGCCTGTGTCTGGTGGGTCTCTGAACGCGAGGATAAAAGAGCACTGAGAACACTCTGACGGTCCCTTACCCCCCCAGTCCTACACTTCCTTTCACTCTATGACTTTCAGCTGCATGAGAACTTGGCCCTGATCCCAGTGCAAGTGCATAACGGCTTCACCCCTTCTGATGAACACACTTCTGTTTAAGTGGTGCCTCATTTGGATAAAGCTTGGATGGGAAGAAGCTGATTGTTTTGGAGCTGACGCAATGCTATATGCTCCGAGACACGTAGACAACTTCACTTTCAAGCTTGCGCTTAACTTTATAGTAACAGCACAGGGAAACTCCAAGCAGCTGGAGCCAAATGTTCTTCTGATGTTCCTCTGAATACTAATTCGGCACGAGGTTAACCCTGTATTTGCGATCTGCTATTGAAACTGGGACAAGAGTGCACTAGAGATTTCATGCTCTCGTTTCCACAAATCAGTTTTGGTAGCATAATAAAATGATGGATAGTGAACATCACTGTGACGCATTAAATGAGTGGAACGGCAGAATTCACACGTACCTCATTAAGGCTTTGGACATTACCAGCTTCGGAATACTCGGCCCCAGAATCCTGGTACAAGTCACCTGTAAAGGAGTAATCAGTGAAATTAGCATAAGAAGAAACGTATATATCAAATGCAAGATTTGACCTAAATTAGAGCTTCATTGCTTCTCTCTGTGAGGGGTAAGGTGTGAATGTTGACCAAAAAAAATTTTTTAATCAAGCTTTTAATTAATTTAAAGCTTTACAAATATACGTATTTGAATTGTCTTCAGTTGTTTTATTTGATTATCTGTTTTATTATGAGCTTTATTCAGTGTTCATTTAATTTAACAGCCCGTTTTTAAGAAAATGCGTACACCTGCTCATTAATGCAATGACATGCCATGTTGTGTCCCGAGATTAGTTTAAGTTAGTGTAGCCTTTAAAGTCCCCATGAAATTTTACATTAGGAAGATATATGCGTTCAAAATGTACACTCTCTCTACCACCAATAGGGAGCAGCCATTTTGATGACATCAATCTGCACTTCAGCTTCTCATCAGATTTTCTGTCCAATCAAATGTTTTCTAAAATCTGAAGTACCCCGCTCCAACATTCTAAAAATCCATGGTATCGACCATCAAGTACGGCTTAGCCCAGGCTATAAGGTAAGCTAAAAGTTATTGGCTAATTTAAAAGTGGGAGGGGCCACTCGATATGTCCCACCCTGATTTCTTGTTTCAGTGGAAATCGAAAACTTTAAGTCACTAAGATCACGTTCCACAATATACCCAATTGTCTAGAAATTTAACACTACTGATTTATTTCTGGTCTGTTGTTCTTGCTGAATATTTCTTGGTATTTTTGTGTCAAGAAAAAACAACTGCACTGAGCTGTTGGTGCTTGTCGAATAACAAGTGTATGCAACCATCACGTGTTTTACCATTGTAATGTCTTACTGTCTGGATGTTCCAGTAGGAGCATAAAAAAGCTCCAGTTAGTCCAGAATGCAGCTGAAAGAGTCCTTACTAGAACCAGAAGATATGACCACATCACCCCGATCTCATCCACACTGCACTGGCTCCCAGTAAACTTTCACATTGATTATAAAATACTACTATTGACCTGTAAAGCACTAAACGGTTTAACGCCACAGTACCCGAGCGAAATTTTGTTGATGGTGGAGTGGCTGGCCGCCTTACGTCCCAAGGTGCCCTCATGTCTGCGTTACCTTTTGACTCTCCCTTATTGTCCCCAAGTTACGCGGTCCTAGCTAGTCTTACCGGAGTCCCTGCTTGCACTCACACAAAATACATTATCTTTAACCATTATGTGGCAATAATCATACCTATTAATCTCTCTCTCCCTCTGTCTATTTCTGTCGAACTACTCTCTGCTTGATATCACTTTGCTTGTATCTCTGATTTGTAAGTCGCTTTGGATGAAAGCGTCTGTTAAATGAATAAATGTAAATGTAATGTACACAGAATACTGAGATAACAATGAGATGACAGTGATCCTGGCCCCTTCTATTCTCCAGACCTGCCTGATCCATCCTGATGCCCTACTTCTGGCTGGAGTTGTCATTAATTGGAAGTCACATGCTGCTGCTGAGGACTGTTCATATGAATTGAGATCCAAAGCAGTCTTTATGGTTTTTAAGTGGTACCACCATCCTCAGTAATCTCAATGATCTTTACACTGCACATGTGGGCCTCACATTGTACAGCCGAAATATCATTGAGATTACTGAGGATGGTACCACTTAAAAACCATAAAGACTGCTTTGGATCTCAATTCATATGAACAGTTATGCTGTGATGGCCTGGACTACAATTGCTATGAAAGCTTTAGGACTACAATAACAACAAACATGCACTAAAGTCTCCATCAGTGAACAGTGGAGAAGTTCAACAAAACAGACTTCATGTAAAAACTGTAATGAATTTTTCTTGTTACACAACTGCACTACTTGACCATATAATATTAGCACATTTATAGAAGTTGTGAATTTATTTATAATCGTACAATCCGGTGTCACCCAGATGAGGATGGGTTCCCTTTTTAGTCTGGTTCCTCTCAAAGTTTCTTCTTCATAGCGTCTCAGGGGGTTTTTCCTCAATTTGTTTTAAATCTATATCCTGAATTTATATATTTCTGTAAAGCTGCTTTGGTACAACGTCTACTGTTAAAAGCACTGTGCAAATAAAGCTGATTTGAATTGAATGTTTAAGTCCACAGTGTTTTAAGCTTTAACATAATCTCCTATCTCCAAAAAGTATCCAGGTAAATGGAAAAGAACTAGCAGAAACTAGAGGCTTTTTGGTTATGAAAGAAGCATCCAAAAAAAAACCCAGGCATCATCATCATCATCATCCCACGCTGAGGAGACATAAATAGCCAGGAGCTCTGCAGTGCATCAGTGATAATCTTGTGCCTACTTTGGGGTTCATCTGCCTCCGCCGTCTCGATTTTGTCCATCAGGTCGTTGGAGTTCCACTTGGTGATTTCTTTGACAAACATCTCCTCGCCGTCTGAGAGGTCCTCTGTTGAGTTTGAAGAAAACAGTTAGTTTAGAGAACCTTTGGAAGAAGCGATACAAATAAGGATCTACAGGAGATATGAACTTTTAATTACCGTGTGCATCAAAGAACTCGTCGTCAGTGCTGTCGTCTGAGTCGCGGGCGATGCTCTGCATGCGCCATTCTGAAATGCTGTGTCGAGACGGACTTGCTGCTCCAGTCCAAAAAGAAACGCAAACGCATTACTCAATAAATGCCCACTATCCATCCCGCATCACCTAGCAAAGCCCAGGTTGCTCCTACCTCCTCGTTTTGAAGAGCGGGAGGACCTGGACGACGTGGACCACTGCTTGGTGAGTTCTCCGCGAGCCTGCAGCGTGTCCCCGAGACTCCGTGTTGCGCTTTCATTCTCGATGGCGTTGATGGCCTCCTTGGCGTCCTGTTCTTTGGCAGGACTGGCGTTACCCTCGTCTCCGTCTTCACTGCAGCTAAATTGCGCCATCTTCTTGGCCAGGGCCAGCTGAGTCTCCAGCTCCAGCTGCCGGATGTCTTCCATGGTCAGGCCATACCATTCGTCCTGCCAGCACCAGGCCTGCCGGTGTGCACGCACCATTACTTTCCTAAGACCTGAAAGCAGTTTAATCATTATGCTTGGTCATGATTTGTCAGAAATAGAAAACACTGAAGCTGCCTCCTCTCGTGATTGGCTCAAGCTCTTGCTTTCAGAATGGGGAAAGGGGAAAAGGTGCATGCTTTCAAAATGCATGCTTTACCTTTATTTATGAAAAAGAATCCCCGCCATTTATTATAATCACTAGTGTTCATTTAATGGTTACATCAAAGTGCAATTTCATTTCAGCTTTTCATACATTTCACAGGAGATTGAATAAACAGGACAACAGAAGGTTCAGATAACATTTTCTTATTTGTTTCTGGGTAACAGGTTCTGCATATGGATAGAATAGATAATTATCCATAATTAGGGTACTTCAAGTCCACCAATCAGCACAGTGGATCGGAAAAGCAAACTGTTTTCTCTCTAAACTCAACTAGAATTAAATACTGGCCTGACACAAGCAGTTCAAAGTACTGAATCATAGGTGAATGGGAAAAAAAAAGAGGAATGTCAAAGGGTTCCTGATAAATTAACGGTGATGGAAGTCAATAAACACAAAGATATCGAAGTAATGAAAATGATTAAAGCTCATGCAGCAGCCCGTGAGAAGGAAATTAATCCTGCCTTGATGTTGTCTGAGGAAGGTAGATGACTCTCATTCGCTGTCTCACTCTCGGTTTCTCTTATGTCTCTCTCCCTCATTCTTTATGTCCTCATTTGCAGTGGAGCGGTACTGCATCAATCTACTTTTCATTAAGAGCAGGTTAATGATTAAGGCAACAGAGCCAGGGCTGTCCCAATAACGCTCTCTTCCTTCACAGAGCACTTCACAGCAGCTGCCCACGCACTTGTCTAGATAACGTGACTTACCCAAGATGAAAACCCACCCACACACACACACACACGCACACTTGTATCACAGCACATGCAATTGAAATCAGAGCAGCTGGGCTGCTGAGGAAATATTAGTTGAGCAAACGTCCTCCCCCACAACTCTCACAGAGTAAGTATTCTGAGGATTCCCTGTGGAAATTTTCAGAAGATTGTACGCACCCACGTCGTGAATGAAGCGCTCGATCTTGGACTGCATGCCCCAGTAGCGGAACTCCACTTTGCACAGCTTGTAGGCGCACATGATGGGAATCTTGCCCGGGTTATGGCCAATCTCCTCGATCCAGTTGTCGGACAGAGGGCCTCGCTGAGTCTTCACCGACTTGTACAGCTTGGGATCCTCCTCAGCCAAGTACTCATGAGGTGCAATGACATCTTTCACAATGTCTATGGGGTCTGGGAAAGGGAACATATTTACAGTCATTGCACCAGTATGTCACACAAAGCACTGCAGTACAAAACGTATTTTATGCCACAACTGTTTTCCCATCAAATACAACCAAAAATACACAACGCGTCCATTGTACCGCGTAACATTAATTGCTTGAATTTCATACCACAGCCTTGTTTAATTCTCGAATCTGATTCGAATATTCGTTTTCTTCCTGTACACTCCCTACAAGAAAACCCAAAAATATCTGCCCAAAGCCTTCCATTACTCTGTATTAAACTGCTTTTTCCCTTCCACCTATTCCGTATCTCTCGCCTCTTGTTTTATTGCTCCCGCTTGCCAGAGTGATAAAGAGCCTTCTTCTGGGGAATCAGAGTTGGCAGACCGCCACTAGGTGTCCTCTCTGCACAGTTTGGCCACGCACATAGTTATGCAACAAGCACAGGGCGCTTCCTCCTGCAGAGGCTATAATGCCTGCAGTCTGCCTACGTCTCAGCCTGAGCCTCCAGCACCTTTTCCCAGAATGCATCCGAGCCCAGGCATTTCGAGTAAGCACTGCGTGCGGAGGCCTGGGGGATTTTAACCGAAAGCTCGGTCAGGATTGGAAAGAAAACGACGCATGACAGAGGAGTAAGCTGTCAATCCACACGGGAGAAAAAGCGGGAAACAGCACACACACGCATTACATAACAAGGTTAAGAAGGAGAACGTGCTCTCGTCAGCTTACCCGAGTGCGCAACTCGAACTCTGTATTTCAATCAAAGTAATTCACACATTCGCAGTGTATACTCGTGCAAAAATGGGTGTGTGTACATTATGCATGTTTAAAACATGAATACAGATTGTATGCTGATGACGACCTTGCCCTTGCCTACTCAGTCCATGCAGTTTAAACTGTGTACTCGCACAAGTATGGACAATTGACATGCACACGCACTGTACATGTGTAGAAAGTCAAATCAATGTACAGGTACTTCATGGAAAATGTAAAAAATAAGCATCAGAAACCATCCTTACCGATATCCCGCTGTCTTTTCTCCGCTGAAGACAAATTGAAGACGTTGTTCTGGTTTCCTGTATCAGGCTTATAATATGTCTCAATGTCGATGGAGAACTTCTCCACAAAAGGACACGTGTAACTGAAAGATACACGCCGAAAGAGTTAACACCTCATTTCAATTTTACAACTGTAATCGACACAACAAGCCCCTAGGGCAAGGACATTAGCAACAATCATGCCTGCAGGATAATGTTCTTTTTGTGTTTCTGTCTTGGATTAGTTCTTAGACGAAACCTCGGCCTAGTTTTCTGTTCCTGTTGAACGAAAAAGCACATTCCGATAATCAGCTCTACATTGCAATGCATTATACCTGTTGAATTCTTGACTCTGATTGGTCAGAAGGTGTTTGTTGGTTCAATTTCTAGAACATCAGCCCTGGCAGTAGTGATGGCTGTAATTCACGTCACAGGTTTATATTAAAGTGCTTGGTGTTATACGTTATTGTTTCTATAGTAACAACTTGCACATGGATTTGTAATGCTGACGCTCCACATGAACAGATTTAAAAACGTGTAATTGGTGAATCCGTCAAGGAAAACTGACATTGTACATACATGGAGAAATTATATGACTTTCTCTGTACTTACATAAAAAACGGATTCAGCCGCTACGTCTGAGTTTATCTGCTGTCACAAAGCAAGCATGAACATGTGTCCTTGTTGGATAAGTGATAATTAATAGCGAATGACTTTGTACCTAAAAATCTCCTGTTCGTTAAACTATGCGCCGACTAGCTATGGCGCAATAAAATCATAAGCTTGTTGCGGCAAATTTTAAGAGAGATTCCAGGACTGAATTCCCAATCTGGTAACCGTTTATCAGTCCTGCACATGAGCTTGGAGGAATTTTAATCCATTCCTCGGTACAGATCAGCTTCAACTCTGGGTTGTTGGTGGGTTTCCTCATATGAACTGATTGCTTCAGGTTCTTCCACATTTCTATTGGATTAAGGTCAGGACTTTGACTTGGCCATTCCAAAACATTACCTTTATCCTTTAACCATTCTTTGGTAGAACGACTTCCGTGCTTAGAGTCTTTGTCTTGCTGCATGATCAACTTTCTCTTGAGATCCAGATCACAGACAGATGTCCTGACATTTTCCCTTAGAATTCGCCGGTATACTACAAAATTTATTGTTCCATCAACGATGGCCAGCCACCCTTACCCAGATGCAGCAAAACAGGCCCAAACCATGATACTATCACCACCATGTTTCACAGATAATTTTGCTTAATAAATAAATGAGTATAATAAGTATAATATTTTTGTCTCATTTGTTTAATTAGGTTCTCTTTGTCTACTTTTAGGATGTGTGTGAAAATCTGTTTTAGGTCATATTAATGCAGATATATAGAAAATTCTACAGGGTGCATAAACTTTCAAGCACCACTGTTGATCCTGACATTTTAATGAGGTTAAACTGCAGAGATTGGGCATTACAAATAATGTATTCTATACACACTTGAATATAATATGAGGATTTTACAGTGTTACTTATTGAGAAAAAACTCAGTGAGTGTGCAGTATTATAATAATAATAATAATAATAATAATAATAATAATAATAATAATATTGTGAATCACATTAAATTGGCACGCAGCATTAGTAATACAACACCAAATATAACACGCCAAACATTTTAAAGCATGCGGTCAACAAGTCTCTGAATAAACTACATGACTCTCACCGGGTTCGAGTGTAAGGGTAGGCGTTCCAGGACTCCTCTTCCACGCGTAGAGCTGCTTTGGGCAGGATAGAGCGGAACCAGCTGGGGATGTGCTGACCAATGTGGTACACTTTGTGGGTGTACTGTCCCGAGCCGCCGGGCCCATCCGTGTAGGGTCGATTCTCCAGGATCTCCACGCCACTGCCCTCGCCCTCACTCTCCTCTCGGCTCTTTTTCTGCAAGCAAACAACGTCAAGTCGGTTTTTACAATCATTCCATTTATATACAGGGAGATTAGTAACACAACGGAAGTGGGATATTTTCACAGCATGATAACCCAGTCTTAAAAATATCAAGCTTTCACAGTATCACAATATTAATCGACCACTTAAAACAAAACACACACACACACAGATAAAAAGTAGAGGAAACCTTATTACGAAATCTTTTTACAAAGGAGTCTTTGCACATACTTATGTGTGTGTATGTATATACAACCCTAAGTGAAAATGTCCATATTGGGCCCAAAGTGTCAATATTTTGTGTGGCCACCATTATTTTCCAGCACTGCCTTAACCCTCTTGGGCATGGAGTTCACCAGAGCTTCACAGGTTGCCACTGGAGTCCTCTTCCACTCCTCCATGACAACATCACGGAGCTGGTGGATGTTGGAGACCTTGTGCTCCTCCACCTTCCGTTTGAGGATGCCCCACAGATGCTCAATAGGGTTTAGTCAATCACCTTCACCCTCAGCTTCTTTAGCAAGGCAGTGGTCATCTTGGAGGTGTGTTTGGGGTCGATAACATGCTGGAATACTGCATACTGATCATGCACTGCATCAAATTGGTCTGCATGGCTGTCGTCCCAGAAGGAAGCCTCTTCTAAAGATGATGTACAAGAAAGCCCGCAAACAGTTTGCTGAAGACAAGCAGACTAAGGACATGGATTACTGGAACCATGTCCTGTGGTCTGATGAGACCAAGATAAACTTATTTGGTTCAGATGGTGTCAAGCGTGTGTGGTGGCAACCAGGTGAGGAGTACAAAGACAAGAGTGTCTTGCCTACAGTCAAGCATGGTGGTGGGAGTGTTATGGTCTGGGGCTGCATGAGTGCTGCCGACACTGGGGAGCTACAGTTCATTGAGAGAACCATGAATGCCAACATGTACTGTGATATACTGAATCAGAGCATGATCAGTATGCAGTATTCCAGCATGATAACGACCCCAAACACACCTCCAAGATGACCACTGCCTTGCTAAAGAAGCTGCGGGTGAAGGTGATGGACTGGCCAAGCATGTCTCCAGACCTAAACCCTATTGAGCATCTGTGGGGCATCCTCAAACGGAAGGTGGAGGAGCACAAAGTCTCTAACATCCACCAGCTCCGTGATGTCATCATGGAGGAGTGGTAGAGGACTCCAGTGGCAACCTGTGAAGCTCTGGTGAACTCCATGCCCAAGAGGGTTAAGGCAGTGCTGGAAAATAATGGTGGCCACACAAAATATTGACACTTTGGGCCCAATTTGGACATTTTCACTTAGAGGTGTACTCACTTACACTCTGTAGTAAATCCCAAACGTGGGAGTGGCTTCATGGTTGTCCCGCTAAAAATAGTGTACACACAACACACACCTCATTTTAATACAAAATGATTTTGTTAAGCACTTGTTTATGAGGCATGGCTAAGCAAGTTACATGTCACTGTTAATAGGTCACATGAACATACGAAATGCGTGTAAACTGAACCTCTGCTAGAAACTCAATAACTTGCCGAAAACCTCCAGAAGCACCACTTCCGCTACATCAAAGTTTAATCCTTACAATACTATATAATGGTTGATTGTGTGACGGAAAAAAGCACAAAAACCTCTTCTTCCCCCCACAGGATATGATGTCACATATACGACTACATATACCCCGATATACGACTACACTAAACGGAATAGTGCATAAGAAACGTATTTCAGATCATGCACCGTGATACCGTAACAACCCTGCATGTATATGAACAAACTGTCATGATGTACCGAATAGCCATGTTGTAGAGGGGCCGCAGTGTGTTAAGGAGTCTGCCTCAGGGAAGAAGCTGTTACAGAACCTGGTAGTACCAGCTCAAATGCTCTGGCACCTTCTGCAAGATGGTAGGTATGTTATCCAAGCTGCTCCAGGCTTTGCAGATGCAGCCTATATGCTGTATGGTTTTGCGTTTCATCCTGTGATGCTTCACATCCTCTACCAGTCGATGATACATCCACAAAAGATGTGGTTTACTGTCCCAATCTGAAATGTCAAAAGAATGGAAGGAGGAAATGTTTGCTCTCTATGGGAAATTAGCTTGGGGTTTTTTTTTCTCAATAGTGGCCTTCCACAATGCAATCACCATTCCAACAATAAACAAAAAACTTTATTTTCTTTCCACATCCAGAGACAAGTTTGTTGCTTCTGCATCGGTCTTGCAAGCTTTTTCATCTCCTCTCTGGATGCGGATTCCTCATTATTGCTGATGAGGTGTCACCAGAAGCCTTCATGAGTCAGAGATCTGTGTACAGAGAGAGATGCTCAGAACGAACAGTTCAGCATTGTGCTGGATGCAGAGTTGAAGTAACGGCTTTCACACAGAACTGTCCTTTTTGTGCAAATAAATCAGGACCAGGTGAAGGACAGTCGATGTGGCATTATGAGGAGAGTGTGGCTCTGGGTTACTGAACAGAAAGTCGGGGGTTCAAGACCCAGCACTGCAAAGCTGCCACTGTTTGGCCCTTGGGCAAGGCCCTTAATCCTCTCTGCTCCAGGCGCGCTGTATCACGGCTGACAAGCCGTGATATATACGAAGGAGAGAATTTCACTGTGTTGTAATATATATGCGATGAATAAAGGCTTCTTTCCTTCTTCTTCTATTTCCAAAGCAGTCCATGTACTCTACAACAATATATATATATATATATATATATATATATATATATATATATATATATATAGGCCAGGAAAATAAGTACAGAAACCTAAACTATATTCACATATGTCGTAGGTGTCATTGCAGTCACCATGGAATATTTTCACACAACACTACCCTCAAAATTACATGGTAAAGTCCTATACGCAAGAGAGCTACAAACAGCCCTATTCTCGCAATTATTTCTACGGAAACCCATTTCAGCACTCAGGCATGGCAACAGGTTTCCACAACAATTCTCTGAAATTAATTTCCATGCACTTATCGAGCCAACAGAGCCCTTCCTAGCTGTTTGTTGTGGTGACTGGTTGTTTTTGAGCATCAATTATCACGGCTGCCTTTGGGTTTCACAGCAAACCGAGCTAAGCACATATGTCAGAAGTTGTAAGCTTAGAAAGAAAGTGTGGCTATGGCAGTGCCGTCTGTTTCTGCTGAAAGAAGCCCACTGTGCCACAGAATACCAGCGCCTTCTGGTTTGAGCAGGTTGTGCCGAGCCTTCCAGCTACAGTGCTTTCATAATAAACACCAAATAAACTGAGTAAGACAAAACAATGAGACAGATTTGGTAGACATAAGCTATTTTAACAGTTTAATATTATTCAGAGAGAACACGCACTGAACGGGCACCAAGCAGTTTCACATCTCCACTCCCTTGATCGTCGGCTGTTTTTTTTTACTCCTAGCTTAACATTCTACTAAAACAAAACTGTTTGATAAATGAAGAACAGGTTCGAGAACTGCCTCATCAACTACCCTGCATGATCAAAACGGCATCTCGCAGATTAAAAACAGACGACACTCACTTTAAAGCCTCTATTAAAGTTTATGTCGGAGCGTATAAGTGATCACTGCAGCAAAAACATTTTTTGGCAAACGTGTCAGCATGAAATGTCAACACGGATATCCGGCTCTCCACTGAAATCTCTACTTATTATGGAGAGTTAATACATGGCAAGGAGAAGGAATCGTGATATTAAGTAAATGGAAGTGACCGTAGAGTGATTTGATTACATAAGAGGAACATTTGGGTGCATAAGGATAAGGCAAAGACCTAAGCATGTTAAAAATTTGTAGTAGAACTTTCAAATGGGAGCAAGAGAAAATATATTTGAGCAAAATCAATACCACTGTTTATTTTGCAGCTGATGAGAAACATTGTGAGAAATGTGAAGAAAAACCCAAAAACAACAGTCATACCACAAGACGCAAACCACTCATCGGCAGTAAGACGCCGAAAGCCAGATCGGAATTCACAAAGAAATACAGAGATGAGCCACAAGAGCTCTGGAACGGCGATGAACCTCTTCCAAAGTGATGGAAAGGCCAAAGTGTGGAGGAAGAATGTATCTGCTCATGATGCAAAACATACAAGCTCATCTGGGGAACATGGTGGAGGTAGTGTTATGGCTTGGGCTTGCATGACTGCTTCTGGAACATTCTCACTAATCAGAACATTCTGTCTGGAAATTTAAAGATAAATGCATCCAAATGTATCAGGAGGAACTTCATCATGCAGCAAGACAATGATCCAAAACCACACTGCCAACTCAACACAGGACTTTATCAGGGGGGAAAGCAGAAGGTTTTAGACTGGCCAGACCTTAAGCCAACTGAGCAGCATTTCACCTTCTGAAGAGGAGACTGAAGGGAGAAACCCCCCGAAACAAACAACTACTGAAAGAAGCTGCAGTAACCACCCCCCACCCCACCTGCATTTCTGAATCTTTGAATAGGAATGAGCAGTGTGGATTTTATTAGAGAACACCGAGAGCGCGAGAGTGAGAGAGAAAGCACGAGAGCGAGGCACAGAGAGAGAGAGAGAGAGAGAGCGAGCAAGATGTCAGCAGCTAGACATGGCAGGTGTGGTGGACACACAGCAGGGCAGAGTGGCAGAGACACAGATAGAGAGATGGACACAGAGAGAGAGAGAGAGAGAGAGAGAGAGGCTGTGTTGCTTTGTACAGGTCTGGTATTGCTCTCCTTCCGCAGCACTTCATTAGGGTGCTGACAGCCGAGATCAGGCCTGACACCCACCGCCCAGACCATCATCAATCCCCTTACAACAGCCGTGGGAGAGCTGGTGTCTGTCCTCTTCACGCACACACACATTTTATACGCCTGTCTGGTCTATACTGTGCAGAGCACGGTATAAATGTGTGCATGTGTAGTTTAAACAGAATCGGTAATAAGCATCAGATATTCCAAATTCGAAAGCGTTTTGAACACATCACATTGGTTCCAGTGGTGATGAAGGTTTATATGACACTGAATTTCCAAGTCTGCCAACTATGATGCCATTGCTCATGTCATGTTTAACAAATGTTATGCTTTTCTCAATTCTGAGTAACAAACACACACTTACACGTGCACACACCTGCAGTCAATCTTTAAACAGTGATCCGATATTTCCGGATTTTCTCGAAATTTGACACGTGACATCCAAGACACAAACCCTGACACGTGACATCCGAGACACAAACCCTGACACGTGACATCCGAGACACAAACCCTGACACGTGACATCCGAGACACA
>JAFFST010052211.1:62349-76971 GCA_022414735.1 Noturus placidus
TCACCTTTAATAATAAACACCTTCATTTACAAATTGCATTTTGTGTTTACTTGTGTTGTCCTTGACTATTGTTTAAATTGGTTTGATGTTCCGAAACACTTAAGTGTGACAAACATGCAAAGGAACAGGAAATGAGGAAGGGGCAAACACTTTTTCACACCACTGTATGTAGATGTTAATGTTCACATCAAACGTCAGAATGAAAAAAATGTGATTGTAGTGACACTGACTGTGGCATAATTGTTGGCGCCAGAAGGGCTGGTTTGAGTATTTCAGAAACCGCTGAGCTCCTGGGATTTTCACTCACACAATTAAAAAACATCCAATGACTGGTGGAAATTCTTTGTTGATGACAGAGAATGGCCAGACTGGTTTGAGCAAACAGGAAGGCTACAATAACCCAAATTTACAACCGTGTGAGCAGAAAAATATTGCAGAACACACAAGATGCCAAACCTTGAGGTGGATGGGTTACAACAGCAAAAAAAAACCACAACGGGATCCAATCCTGTCAGCCAAGCTCAGGAATCCGAGGCTACAGTGGGCACAGGATCATCATAAATGGACTGTTAAAGACTGGAAAAACATTGCGTGGGCCTTTTCCAACTTTCCAATACTCACCACATCCACTCCATGGTCAAAGTCACCGAGATCAAAATCACTGATTGGCTGTTGGGACCAGTGACGATCACCGATCGCCATTGTTCCCAACAGCCAATCACCGATCGCCATTGTTCCCAACAGCCAATCACCGATCGCCATTGTTCCCAACAGCCAATCACCGATCGCCATTGTTCCCAACAGCCATTCACCGATCGCCATTGTTCCCAACAGCCATTCACCGATCGCCATTGTTCCCAACAGCCATTCACCGATCGCCATTGTTCCCAACAGCCATTCACCGATCGCCATTGTTCCCAACAGCCATTCACCGATCGCCATTGTTCCCAACAGCCATTCACCGATCGCCATTGTTCCCAACAGCCAATCACCGATCGCCGTTGTTCCCAACAGCCAATCACCGATCGCACCCATTCTAATGTTTAATGTAAACATCAACTGTATTTGCATGATTTTATTTACCGACTGTGCAGGTGTTCCTAATAAAGTGGATGGTGAGTGCATGGAGATGAAGAGAACACAGAGTTCTACTCTACTCTACTCTCTTTGTAGCCCCCCTCGTTCACAGAAAGAACTTTTTTTTTTCACCAACAAGGAAATCATTTTTGTTTTTGCAGATGTAGAGAACTCATTTGCCTTTCTACATTTGCATGCACAAAGGTAATACATAAGCAGGTGTGAGGATGGATGAGGGAGACTAATTAAAATTACACGTGTTTAATTTACAGAAATGTGTCACACTCACATGGTATACGCAGATAGCTCCTTATTGATTTTGAAGCTATATTTTGATACAATTGCAACTATGCGAGTCCTGCGGCCGAGATCTCCAGGGAACCGGACATTTTTAGCCACATGCATAATGAGGTCTTATAAAAGGATGAAAATGGAAAAGAATCAGGATGAATTTCATTTTTGAATGAAACGCTACAGCACGAGATGTTTTAGGAGATCAGACTTTGAAAAGCAACGAGCAGGTCAAGAATCTTGATCTACACAAAGCAGGAAACCACTACATGTGCGTTCCTTAGCAGCAGCCACTGTACAAGACGAGTCACGAAGATGTGTTTGCATGGTTATGTGCGAACAATTCATCTACATCATAGAGGACGCTAAGGTTTGGATACTGATATTACAAGGTGCCGTGTGGAAATCTACAGACGTCATGATTAATCAAAATCAAATCACTTCTACTTGCCTGGGAACCTACAGGTTTTGAGTGTTGTACAAGACGTACAAGACCGTCAGCAGCACTGACAATTAGGGGCTAAAGCTTGAGTGAGTTTTGCTTATGTAAGCCTATACTACCAACGATGAATCAACGATCCCCACTGTTCCCAACAACCAGTCACTGATCACCATTGATTTTCCAAGACCAATCACAATTCACCCCTGCTCTGAGAGACGAATTACTGATCACAAGGGCGTAACCATGTTATGGACATTGGGGGGGTCCAAGCGCTAAACCCCATACCCCCCCCCACCCCGCGCAGCCAAACTTCCAAAATCTGATACTAGAAATTTTGTATATGTAGAACATAGGTTTAGGATTACAGTTACTGTTTGAATTCACGTGGTTTCTGAGTGATAGAAGCTCCCACAGCATGGGGAAACTGATCAAATACATCACCGAATACATAAAATACCTTGCGTTGAGTATGGGCGAAACCAAGTGTACAATTGGAGGGGGGGCATATTTTCCGTAACAAACGTGAATATATTAAAAAAGAATATAAATAGATAAATAAATAGATAGATAAATAAAATATATAGAATAGATGAAGAAAAGACAGATCCGTTTGCAGGAAAATTTAATGCGGAACATATAGAGAATATTTTCTCCTGTATATTGGGGAGGGGGACAGATTGGTATTTCCTCAACATTGGAGAGTGCGTGGTTACGCCCATGACTGATCACCATTGTTTCCCCAAAGACCAATCACTGTCTACCACTGTTCCCAAAGACTAATCATTGAATATTACTGTTACCAAAGACCATCGTTCACACTCATTTATTATTTTCTCCTCTAATGAAACATTTGCAATTGAAACATATGAAAATCTTCACGAATATTCAGTGAATATGCAAATTACCCCATGACATCATCGGGCAACTGGTAGCAACTTTCTGAGCAGGCATTAGCTACTTCCCCCTGAAAAGATCGGACAACGCTGATTAACACCTACCTACAATAAAGATATACGTAAGAGAAACTAGGGCTGCACGATTATGGCCAAAATGATAATCCAAATTATTTATCACGATTATTAATTGATTTTAGTGACAACATATTTTTATTGCACTTTCACATTTATTAAGTTTTCTCATGCCACAATAGAATACACAAGAAGGCATGAGAAAGCTTGAGCTGGTCAATTATTTAGGAACATAGTGTGAGCCATGACAAATTAATTTACCTTCTGATAAACTAAATGTAATATTTTCATTTCATTTTACAGACTGTACAAATACACAAATAAACAAATACAATAAACCTCAATGTTCAGGCTTTGAAGTCTGCTCCTCTTAAATATATTTAAAGCTACACTATTAGACATCATGGTTCTGGGCTGGAGTCAGTTCTCGATCCGCTCTGTGTATATTGTGTGTATATCTGAATAATCTCATATAGGATGTGATTGGGTGAGTTCATTTACCTGCCAGATGCAGAGCGCTTTAGTGTAATGGTGTTCATTACTGATGCTCCGATCAGGATTTTTACAACCGATACCGATCCAGATACCAATCTTTTTCATTTAAACTTTAATCAGGAGGTCTGTCATAAACAGTTAAATGTAAGCTCTCTGCTCATGGTCACTGTTCACTGAATTAAAATAATAGCAATGAGAAAAACTGTTGGTTAATTGCTAAATAAACAAGCATAACATATTTATTTTTAAATATCTTATAATCAAGAGAGTCCTAATTAAGTAGACTAACACAAGCATGATCCATATTAGGAAAAAGGCTAATAGCTTTCTAAGGAAATAGGAAACTAAGCTTAATGTCAAATAGAAATTAAATTCAACCCATAGTAATTAAACATTATTTCATTGAATATTTTATTTATGAAGTTATTATAATACCTATTTTTTATATTAAATGATTTATTTATAACTAAGCACATTTTCTGTCGTTACATTTTAGTAGTTTTATTTTTGTTTGTTCATCAGTTTTAGATCGGTTCCCCCAGTTCAGTGTCCATGTCTGCTGATAATATTGTGTTTTGGGGGGATTCAATCAAAACATGGAAACTGGAGTTGACTTTTCTAGTGATATCTGGCAACCGTGAGTTTAAATGGAGTGAATTAGAGTGGTAGTGTACTGTATGTGTACAGACCGAACAGTTGCTACTCTTGCTTATAATTGGTAAAGAGGTTTGAATTAAACCCACCTTGTAGCATTAGCATTATTATTAATTTACTACGCGCGAAGCCGCTGTGTCTACATGAGCAGGTCCAAGCTCGAGATCAATAAAAGATGGCAGTGTGAAAGTAACTGTTGCTCAGTGAAGCTGCATTTTGGAGTTGTAGTTTTTATCCTGATTGTATTATACAACTCCAAACAGGTCACTCGCACCAGTGCGAATAAATAATTATTCACAGACGCACAAAGTACTTCAGTCACAAATGTGAGTGAAATGGTGGCACTGTAGAGCCCCGAGTTTTTCTGCAAAGTTCTATTCCAGTTCGGCGTGATGACATTTAATGCCCCTGACAACCTCTGAAGTTCCATTTAGCATCATGTCAATGTCATGATTTCTCCTTGTGCAAAGCGCTGGAGCTCGAAGCGAAGCTGGCAGTTCAACGGATAAAATGCTAACTCCGTTTCGGGGTTTTGGCACTATAAAATGTCGTCATCCCTACGCCGCTCTATGTGATTGGCTGTAAGTGAAGGATGCGCTCGATTTGATCTGCAGCGGAGTACAAACTTTAAACGTTAATATCGCAGTCGATCATGTTCATTTAATCGTTATCGCGATCGATATTCGATTAATTGTGCAGCCCTAAGGGAAACACACCATCCCTCTCCTGCCCCTCAGAGACGGCACCTCTGAATCATATCAAAAAGAAAAAACACAGGTACTGCAGAATCCCCCACACCAGAACGCAGGCTGCTAAAATGTTCTCTAGGACTCGTATCAGAGTGTGTGAGTAGGATCCTCACCCTATCAGTGCTGGAGCTAATCGAGTCCAAAATATCACAAGCGTGAAGAAATGGGCAAAAAGGAGGAGCACAAACAAACGGCAGGCACGGGGAGGGGCAGATGATGAGCACAGCAGTTTATTCATAGAGCAGCCCCAGCTGATAGTGGCACGCCTCAGCAGTCATTCGTTTACTTAAATTACTGTAATAAATCACTCACCTCGAGGGCATTTTGAGCTAGGATAATCGTCAGACGCTCACCTCGCCACTCAGAGCTATGAAAACGCTTCTTTTGGAGCTGTGGAAGTACGAGGTATTACTGAAGCTCCGCTGGTTTACTCAGCAGGTCTACGAGGAAACGCGAGGATGAATCGCTTATGATCAAGTGAGTGAGACTGAAAACATGTCCGACTTACACAACCAGCCTAAAAAAACCCGTCCCTGTTGATGCTGTACCATCTTACAATTAAAGCATTGAAGATTTCCTGATTGTTGACTCGAGGTGAATCAGTCAGCCTATTAACTAGATCACCTATTAACGAGTGTAATCTGAAATGGTGTAGAAGATGGTACACAGTACATGCAGGGAGGGGGTTGATGTTTGACAACACAGTACAAGGTTTGACACAATACTTTAGATTTACTAATACTTCATTTTTAACATTAAGAACAATTACAAGCTGTAGGTCAGAAAAAAAGAAGTCAAAAGTTATGCATATTTGCACTAAAAGTCTGAACAAACCTGAAGGTAGGTGATTTTTAGCCTTGGTGGAGAATTAATCCATGTCATGTCAGAAGGCAGAACTACAGAAACTTTGCTCTCAGAACTAAAAAAAAAAAAAAAAAACCAAAAACCCTGTAATTTCCTGTTTCTGTGACTAAGTAAATGCTTCTGAGGCTTATCTCCTGCTCTTCACAATAGCAGCGTGAAGCGATATGTGCAAGGGAGAAAAAATGATCTAACTAAAATCAACATTGCTTTGCTTATGCAAATACAAGCAACAAACAAAATGCATACCCAAACAGCTCATGATAAAGAGATGAGCGGAAGAGACTGACAGGTCCTATGTGTGGTGAGAGGAAGCGCTGAACAGCATGAGATGATGTAAAAGAGCACATTTACAGAGGAAACGCGAGTCAGCAGGCCACAATTCCGGCACCGTTTGGATGGCAGTTCCTCCTCACTATAAGATGGAGCAGTTAAGCAGGTGGAGTGTGAATAGTTTAAGGCTGCTGCTCCTATGAGCCGCATAATAATAGTGGAACCTGTGGACTTACGATATGGCTGTTAATGGTGCCAAACACTGTGCATTTTAGGGACTTCACAACAACAGAGCGATAATACCGTTTCTTTATTTATACAGCCGTTATTTATGGCTTATTTATCCCCCGCTGAGGGTTTTTTTTAAATTCCGATTATATTTCATATCATGGCTCCTACATCTCTTAAGATGTAAATAAATGATTCAGTTACTATGAAATTATGAGTCAGTCATAGCACCGGTTCTGACCACCATGTTTTTCCACTTTCAAGGCACTCTCATACACTGAGAAAAACACAACACATATTTGGTCCTGCCTTCTGGCTGAAATAAGGAACCTCACAACAGAGCTGACCTTATGCTGATTACCAAGTGGAACAGCTTTTATGTTGTTTGCATGCAAACACATCTGCCCCTTAACTGGAGGAGACATCACTGAAATGAAAACAATAGTGTGTGTTTGTTTACATAACTGAAGTACTTACTACTCTTACTAATCATGTGTGTAGTGTGATGTGTGTATTGTGATGTGTGTCGTGTGATGTGCGTAGTGCGGTGTGTGTAGTGCGATTTGATGTGTTTAGAGCGATGTGTATAGTGTGATGTGATGTGTGTAGACTGATGTGTGTAGTGCGATGTGTGTAGAGTGATGTGTGTAGAGACGTGTGTAGTGATGTGTGGTGTAGTGATGTGTGTAGTTCGATTTGATGTGTTTAGAGCGATGTGTATAGTGTGATGTGTGTAGTGCGATGTGTGTAGAGTGATGTGTGTAGAGACGTGTGTAGTGATGTCTGGTGTAGTGATGTGTGTAGAGTAGTGTGATGTGTGTAGAGTGATGAGTGTAGTGTAGAGTGATGAGAGTAGTGTGATGTGTGTAGTGTGGTGTGTAGTATGTGTGTAGTGTGATGTGTGTAGAGTGATGTGTGTAGAGTGATGTGTGTAGAGTGATGTGTAATGTGTGTAGTGTAGAGTGATGTGTGTAGTGTAGTGCGATGTGATGTGTGTAGACTGATGTGTGTAGAGACGTGTGGTGTAGTGATGTGTGTAGTGTAGAGTGATGAGTGTAGTGTAAAGTGATGAGTAGTGTAGTGATGAGTGTAGTATGATGTGTGTAGAGTGATGTGTCTAGTGTAATGTGTGTAGTGTGATGTGTGTAGTATAATGTGTGTAGAGTGATGTGTGTAGTGTGATGTGTGTAGTATGATGTGTGTAGAGTGATGTGTGTAGTATGATGTGTGTAGAGTAGTGTGGTGTGTAGTGTGATGTGTGTAGTATGATGTGTGTAGAGTGATGTGTGTAGTGCAATGTGTGTAGTGTGATGTGTGTAGTGCGATGTGTGTAGTGCGATGTGTGTAGTGCGATGTGTGTAGTGTAGTGTGATCTGTTTAGAGTGATGTGTGGTGTGTAGAGTGATGTGTGTAGTGATGTGTATAATGTAGAGTGATGTGTGTAATGTGATGTGTGTAGAGTAGTGTGATGTGTGTAGTGCGATGTGTGTAGTGTAGTGTGATGTATGTAGTGTAGTGTGATGTGTGTAGTGTAATGTGTGTAGTGATGTGTGTAGTGATGTGTGTAGTGTAATGTGTGTAGTGTAGAGTGATGTGTGTAGTGATGTGTAATGTGTGTAGTGTAGAGTGATGTGTGTAGTGTAGTGTGATGTGTGTAGTGCGATGTGTGTAGAGTAGTGTGATGTGTGTAGTGTAGTGTGTGTAGTGTAGAGTGATGTGTGTAGTGCAATGTGACGTGTTTAGTGTGGTGTGTAGTGCGATGTGTGTAGACTGATGTGTGTAGTGTAGAGTGATGTGTGTAGTGATATGTAATGTGTGTAGTGTAGTGTGATGTGTGTAGTGTAGAGTAATGTGATGTGTGTAGAGTAGTGTGATGTGTGTAGTGCGATGTGTGTAGTGTAGTGTGATGTGTGTAGTGTAATGTGTGTAGTGATGTGTGTAGTGCGATGTGTATAGTGTAGTGTGTAGTGATGTGTGTAGTGTGATGTGTGTAGTGTAATGTGTGTAGTGTAGAGTGATGTGTGTAGTGATGTGTAATGTGTGTAGTGTAGAGTGATGTGTGTAGTGTAGTGTGATGTGTGTAGTGTAGAGTGATGTGTGTAGTGTAGTGTGTGTACTGTAATGTGTGTAGTGATGTGTAATGTGTGTAGTGTAGAGTGATGTGTGTAGTGTAGAGTGATGTGTGTAGTGTAGTGCGATGTGTGTAGTGTAGTGTGATGCGTGTAGTGTGATCTGTTTAGAGTGATGTGTGTAGTGTAGAGTGATGTGTGTAGTGTGATGTATGTAGTGTAGTGTGATGTATGTAGTGTAGTGTGATGTGTGTAGTGTAATGTGTGTAGTGATGTGTGTAGTGTGATGTGTGTAGTGTGATGTGTGTAGTGATGTGTATAATGTAGAGTGATGTGTGTAATGTGATGTGTGTAGAGTAGTGTGTGATGTGTGTAGTGCGATGTGTGTAGTGTAGTGTGATGTATGTAGTGTAGTGTGATGTATGTAGTGTAGTGTGATGTGTGTAGTGTAGTGCGATGTGTGTAGTGCGATGTGTGTAGTGCGATGTGTGTAGTGTAGTGTGATGTGTGTAGTGTAGTGTGATCTGTTTAGAGTGATGTGTGGTGTGTAGAGTGATGTGTGTAGTGATGTGTATAATGTAGAGTGATGTGTGTAATGTGATGTGTGTAGTGCGATGTGTGTAGTGTAGTGTGATGTATGTAGTGTAGTGTGATGTGTGTAGAGTAGTGCGATGTGTGTAGTGTAGTGTGTGTAGTGTAGAGTGATGTGTGAAGTGTAATGTGTGTAGTGTAGAGTGATGTGTGTAGTGCGATGTGACGTGTTTAGTGTGATGTGTGTAGTGCGATGTGTGTAGACTGATGTGTGTAGTTTAGTGTGATGTGCTGTAGAGTGATGTGTGCGATGTGTGTATTGTAGTGTGATGTATGTAGTGTTGTGTGATGTATGTAGTGTAGTGTGATGTGTGTAGTGTAGTGTGATGTGTGTAGTGTGTAGTGATGTGTATAATGTAGAGTGATGTGTGTAGAGTAGTGTGATGTGTGTAGTGCGATGTGTGTAGAGTAGTGTGATGTGTGTAGTGTAGTGTGTGTAGTGTAGAGTGATGTGTGTAGTGTAATGTGTGTAGTGTAGAGTGATGTGTGTAGTGCGATGTGACGTGTTTAGTGTGGTGTGTAGTGCGATGTGTGTAGACTGATGTGTGTAGTGTAGAGTGATGTGTGTAGTGATGTGTAATGTGTGTAATGTAGAGTGATGTGTGTAGTGTAGTGTGATGTGTGTAGTGTAGAGTGATGTGTGTAGTGTAGTGTGATGTGTGTAGTGATGTGTGTAGTGTAGTGTGATGCGTGTAGTGTGATCTGTTTAGAGTGATGTGTGGTGTGTAGAGTGATGTGTGTAGTGATGTGTATAATGTAGAGTGATGTGTGTAGTGTGATGTGTGTAGTGCGATGTGTGTAGTGTAGTGTGATGTGTGTAGAGTAGTGCGATGTGTGTAGTGTAGTGTGTGTAGTGTAGAGTGATGTGTGAAGTGTAATGTGTGTAGTGTAGAGTGATGTGTGTAGTGCGATGTGACGTGTTTAGTGTGATGTGTGTAGTGCGATGTGTGTAGACTGATGTGTGTAGTTTAGTGTGATGTGCTGTAGAGTGATGTGTGTAGTGTAGAGTGATGCGTGTAGTGATGTGTGTAGTGATGTGTGTAGTGATGTGTATAATAGAGTGATGTGTGTAGTGTAATGTGTGTAATGTGATGTGTGTAGTGTCATGTGTTGTAGTGTGATGTGCTGTAGAGTGATGTGCTGTAGAGTGATGTGTGGTGTGTAGTGTGATGTGTGTAGTGTAGAGTGATGCGTGTAGTGTAGTGTGATGTGTGTAGTGATGTGTGTAGTGTAGAGTGATGCGTGTAGTGCGATGTGACATGTTTAGTGCGATGTGTGTAGTGTAGTGTGATGTGTGTAGTTCGATTTGATGTGTTTAGTGCGATGTGTGTAGTGTGATGTGATGTGTGTAGACTGATGTGTGTAGTGCGATGTGTGTAGTGTGATGTGTGTAGTGATGTGTGTAGTGATGTGTGATGTGTGTAGTGATGTGTGATGTGTGTAGTGATGTGTGATGTGTGTAGTGATGTGTGTAGTGATGTGTGATGTGTGTAGTGATGTGTGTAGTGATGTGTGATGTGTGTAGTGATGTGTGTAGTGATGTGTGTAGTGTGTAGTGATGTGTGTAGTGTGTAGTGATGTGTGTAGTGAAGTGTGTAGTGATGTGTGTAGTGAAGAGTGATTTGTTCTGAAGCCAGCCGACCACGTCTTTTCAAACTGCTGCTGCTGCTGCATCACAGGGCAGTGTAACACACTCGGAGAAAAATGCTATATGTCCTCTTCCTCTTGTCCTTATAAATGAGCTCTCGGACACCCACGATTGCCTAGTATCGTTGTGATTGACAAGGGAGTACATCACCTTGCGCACCCAGAAAGATATCCCTCGAACCCCATTTGGGATTCCAACTCACAGTCTCGGACCAGTTCCAGATTTTTGATGTTTCTTTTCCCGTACGCATGTCATACAAGACTAGAAATGTCAGTACGCCACATTATAATCGCTAGAGCGGTTTGACATGGACCGACGTGAAGACTCCTTCTGTAAATGTTATATAGACATCTGCTAACAGAGAGCTTCACTGTAGCAACAATTATACACATTGGTGTATTAAACACGTTTTTTTCATACATGTATTATGAACCTTATATAATGTAGCACTGTTACTACAGAAACAAAGTATCAGAACTAACATGTTAATATAAACCATTTCATAGAAATCATTTACATAATGGCTGGAACTACTTTCCAAGCCGTGGCGTTAAAGTAAATTAATGGAGACCTTCTGATATGAGAAATCAACCACTCTGTGATGTAATAGACGTTTAATATTGGAATCGATGGTACATCAATCATACACCCAGTATGAGTGCCGACATCACAAGATGATCAAAGTGCAAGTACAGTTTTCTGCTGTTGTATAGTGCTGTGTCAGCTGTATTCAATTCACTTGTCATACAGTGTAAGCACAGCTTAAAGATAAGACAAAATAAACTTCATCAATTCGGAAGGAAATTTTAGACAGATGCGTCATTTGGGTTTGAAAGTGAGATTCGCCTCCTGAGGAATTTGTTGCCAATTTTTCCAGACTCCTAAACCATCACCATGCCACTGCACCGTAGCCACTTCTCAGGAGTTTGGCTAGAAACAGTGAGACGTCAGAATTAATCAATGGCATTGGGGGGTGGGGGGGGGGGTGCTCCACACACTGCCCAATACCATTAGTGTCTGGATTGGCTCCAAGTGCAAAGGCTGGAAAATATACAGTTGTTCTCACAGCATTGATGACACAGTGCCTGGAGCCAGCTATGACATAGGACCCTAACAGTGGGTCCCGAACCATTTGTTACCAGGATTAACCATCTATTAAGACCAAATGCCCATTTCCTGATTGCGTTCATTAATAATGGCTCTCTGCATTGTGGACAATGACTTCAGCCCACGCACAGCTGCAAAGCAAAGTCCCAAAGTGCTGGTGTTACAAAAGCAATTCTTTCAAGGCTGAGAAAGTAGGACTACTGGGCTTTCAAAGAAAAGTGGGACATGTTTGATAATATTAACGTTTGCGCTATTTCGCCACAATTATGATCGGATTAGTTCACGATTGTGTAATTCAGAACCCTGAACATGATGGGAAGAAGCTGGCTACAAAAAAGGGTTTAAATTGGTCCAAAAGGCCGTGAGTAAGAATTGGGGAGAAACAGTACATTTCCTCAGTTTCTTCAATTGCAGATGAAAATGAAAAAATGATGGAAATACATCTCACCATTTTATTTAAAAAATTAATTGTGACAATATAAATTCCATTCACATCCCGTCTTGTATGTGTCAACCTTAGCAAGACGTCCCTGATACTGATGGTCTCTCCCAGGTGTTGTGCTATTATTGTAGGTGTCACAATTTAAAATTTTCATATAAGACAATCCAGTCAAAAATATCACCGTTTCACAGAATCATGGCATTCATCAACCATTTGTTTATTTTTTATAAATACTTATATATATATAAAAAAACACACAAGCCGATGGTGAAACTGAAGAGGATCCTTTGTATATCTAAAACAATAATGTAGGATAAGATTTCCGGACATGTCTTTTAGAACATAGTAATTAGGATAGATTTTTGAGGGATGAGGCGATGTCTGTAGAAATCACAGAGAAAAATGTTGACGGTGCAAGGTGATGCCACTCTACACACCCCTTTCTAGGAACTCAGTAACTTACATTAAATATATATATAAATTTTTAACACACACACACACACACACACTTTCTAAGTATTGACTGATACCCTAAACTAATCCAATACCGACAAATCACAGTAAAAAAAAAAACCCCAGGCTCTCTAAATGCTTCTACTGCCAAATTACGTGAGACTGCAGAGGAACTTTGGCCGACTGCTTCATTGTATCCAATGTTCACATGAAAAATGTGTACTGTCAGCACATATAGAACACATTTCTAACACAAAAAAAATACTGTGGATCAGATTAAGAGGATCTCACCAATTCCAATGAATATTTCAATCTTTGATAGAGATACTTCCTAATCTTGTTTCGAGAATATACTTTTGCAAAATCTGTTTTAAAAAAAAAGCTTAAAAAAAAATCCATCTGAATCATACACACCAAATTAACAGTTTCCAATTGCCTCTTCATCAAAATGAGATGATGCGAGTTCCTCTTTCTGCTTCTCCGGGGAAACATGGAAATCGGCTGCCCAAAATCAAACCCAGTGTCACTCAGAGCAGCTCCGACTTCCTCACTAAGAAACTGAACGGTCATGTTGCCAAAAGATCGATCAGATGGAAGGTATGATCTATGCCTTTGCAAGAGTGTAACAATCTTCAACAACACTTAAGCGTCTACTTTCTGTAGTTAGTTCCCTATAACATTCTGCCTGCCAGTCACGATTTAAAAATAGGTCATGCAACAAGGAGGAGGGAGTGAAGTAATGCTGATGCGGTTCCTTTTCTGGAGGCCGAGAGGAAAATGGTGCTCAGTGGAAAGAATGGCATCCAGAAATAGCCACAGGAAAGCAGAGCAGAAACATCAAGAGGTCGAGGGTGATTGGTCACCGGCTGGACTCGCTCATCAACCAGCATCAATGTAATCCAACACTTTCAGCAATCACAGACGTTACGCCTTCCTCCAGGAGGCAGTGCCTCGCCAAAGAGTTCACAGGTACTGTAACTCTCAGTAAATGTGAGACATACGACCCTTACATAAACTCATCTCACTTATTACTGGTCTTCCCTGCGGAAGATAGAATGTCTGGAGGACGCATGGTTTGATTACACCGTCAGCGTGCTCCGAGCACATACACCTTTCTCTACTCTGGTTATTGTCACTGAACTCCAAGTGACAGCGCGAGCCAGTGAGTGAATCAACGTGTTTACCACATTCAAATACCTTGAGAGCTTTGGAAATTTCCATTATGGAAGCATTGAGGTTATATATTACACACACACACACACACAGCTACCAGCAAATACTACGTAATCATAGTGTACGTGCACTGCAAAAAAACAACAAGAGGTGCTACTAAAACATCTTCCTACAATACAGTCATGACCATAAAAATCACGAGGAGTCCATTGGTAGTAAAACACACGAAGCAGCAACCAACAGTGCAGCCTGTGCAAGAAAATTAAACACCTACCTACAGTGCATCCGGAAAGTGGTATACAGTCTTATTCCAAAATGGATTAAATTCATTATTTTCCTCTAAATTCTACAAACAATACCCCATAATGACAACATGAAAGAAGTTTGCAAATTCATTAAAAATAAAAATCGAAAAAAGCACATGTACATAAGTATTCACACCCTTTGCCATGACACTAAACATTGAGCTCAGGTGCATCAGGTTTCCACTGATCATCCTTGAGATGTTTCTACAACTTGATTGGAGTCCTGTGGTGAACTCAGTTGATTGGACATGGTCCCACAGTTGATTGGATAAGGTCCCACAGTTAACAATGCATGTCAGAGCACAAACCAAGCCATGAAGTCCAAGGAACTGTCTGGAGACCTTCGAGACAGGATTGTATCGAGGCACGGATCTGGGGAATGGTATAGAAACATTTCTGCAGCATTGAAGGTCCCAGTGAGCACAGTGGCCTCCATCATCCGGAAATGGAAAAAGTCTGGAACCAGCAGGAACCTTCCAGAAGAACAACCATCTCTGCAGCACTCCACCAATCAGGCCTGTAAAGTAAAGTGGCCAGAAGGAAGCCACTCCTCAGTAAAAGGCAATTTAATCCATTTTGGAATAACGCTGCAATATAAAAAAACTGTGGAAAAATTGAAGCGCTTTATAAAGCTAGGACAATGAAAATAACACCGTATCTTGTTCTTGATGATCAGCCCCTATTGGCATTTAACAAAGGGATTCTGATAGATATATATATATATATATATATATAAAATCTCTATATATATATTATATCTCTATATATTATAATATATTATCTCTATATATATATA
>JAFFST010052211.1:89123-101462 GCA_022414735.1 Noturus placidus
GTCAAAAATGAAGGAGAGCGTGAATTCCGGGCTCACCTGCTGTTTCTCCTGTGTGAGCTCATCAAACAGCTTCTCAGCGTCGGCTAGAGACTGAACACGAGGGAGGAAGATTTCATTCTCGTTGCTGTGGGTCAGCAGCTCTGGGTCTGCAACCTTTTGCTCCTCATATTCACTGCTCTCTACAGACTGTGCCAACGCCGAGTGAGTCAGAGTTTTATCTGTGAAAAAGTGGTAAAATCCTTGTTCATAATGTTGTAAGGCCATTACATCTAATATCATAATTCTCACATGGAGGGAATATGGTTTGGGTTGCTAAAAAAAAAAATTTCTTTGCAGGTTCATAACACATTTCCTACTCAGGTATTAGTAAGGAATAAAACTCAACAGGACGTACTGTCGTATATAGGAGAATAATCAACGACAGGGGTGGTGTGATGTTTTCCTATAACAGCATGTCCCAAAGCAATTTGTATACCACGGCAATTACATCTCTATGAATTAAAGAACAGATTGTACTTTTTTACCAGTATACATTATAGAGCGATAAATAGTCATTCATTTCATTCTTCCTCTTTCTCAGTTAGTCCTTACTGATTAAAAGTTTTGCTTTGCTAAATAATAGCAAGGTGTTGTTTTTTCATTCTGTTTATTCAATACTCTTAGATTATGTGGAGTGTATTAATAGTAATAAAGTAATAATCCCCAACTTGTTACTTTAGAATCACATTAGTGCGAGTGCATTAATATAGACCTGTTTTGTTTTTTTTTCCTTTGCAGACAGCACTACTGTCAGAGCTGCTATGGTAGAAAATTAATCTACAGCTTCAACAGCACTGTAGTATAACTCCTAAACATGTCGCAATAATATTGAGTATAAAATGGAAAAAGAACCACATTTGTATTTTCAAAAAGAACTGAAAAACATTACCGATTTTAATTTATGTAAAACAATAACAACAAATTGAGAGGAACTAGGACTTGAGTGTATTTGTTGAGATTATTGATCTTAGTGTTGCTCTACATCAGCCTGCATGATGCTTTGATAAAATATTTAACCATGTATAGATACGTCTGAAAAAAAACAAAACTACCTTCTGTTGTGAGCTGCAGTCTTGTCCTGGAGCTGCGCCGAGATGGCAGCGATGAGCCGAGACTAGTTTGATCAAAGTGCAAATCAAACCTGAAACCACAGAAAGAACACCTTCTATAGAAAACCCAGAAAATCGGTTCACTTTTGAGCCAGTAAGACGCTGTTCATAGTAAAAGAATATAAGCAGTAAAACCTTGTCAAACTCCTCACATACCTGTTGTGCAGGTGCTGTTGACAATGCATGGGACGACCGAACGCGGTGGATACATTCTCTGTCGGGCATCGCTTGGGACTGGACTTTGCAGAGAGCGGAAAAAGTAGAGTTTCTCTCTTCGCTAAAATAATTTAAAGGAAAAGACCAGACACCAAAAGAGGAACCACTTTTAACAGTCAGCTTCTAATGACACTCTCAATCCAAACTAGAGCTCGACCGATGCTGGATTATACAGATAATAATAACAAAGTTTGGCTAATAACAAAGTTTGGCAGTACCTGCCGATAAGCGATCAATCAACCGATCAGTTTTTCTATCTGATAATGAATGAAAACATAACACTCGACGTAATATAGTGCTGAACTTCATTAAAAAATAAACAGTACTGACTGTACCATGAAAATATACTGTAATAATAACAAATACAAAGAGAGACATACAAAATGAATCAAACAACACTTCAAATAACACAACAAAATTTGTCTGAGTTTTTATTTCGATTCAAGACGCTGCTCCCGCAACGGACACGACCAGGGAAAAAACTAGCACGTTCCAGCAATCGGTTTATCAATGCCGATTAATCAGCAAAACCTGTCGAACTCTAATCAAAACATCTTCCATCTACCTTACATCTAGCTGTCTTTTCTTAACCAAATCTGATAAATAACAGCAAAGGGGAATAAACGTTCTTTGACAAAAATAAAAATAATCTTTTTAAGATGTCATACTATGTACCACATTGTGAGGTGCTGTTTTTCATACACTTAATGACAACGTGTGCTGAAGAAATTTTCTCCCCATCCTGTGACTGAGCCTGCGTCAAGTTTACCATTTGGACTGTAAAATCTATTTTCCAGAAAAGCTGGAATATCGACTACGTTTAATTCCTTTGAAAAGTGATGCCGTGTTGAAAGAATATATTCGGTGTTTGTTCTTCCTAACATAATTGTATTAACTCTTATGCTGAGGAGCTAGCTTAAGAATCTTCTGGACTAGCCGCTAGTACAATGTTCAAATGTTCTGTATAACAAGACTGCAACAAACTTATTAAAATATCCGAACTGTTTGGAGTTGTTTTTTTGTGCCAGAAGAAATAACCAATAATAAAAACATATCTGAAACAATGTCCAGAGTTTCTTTGCTTTACTTCTTTCCTTTACTTTGGAAACAAAGTAAAATAGTATTCACCTCATGAATAACATCACTGTTATTATAATACACTCACCACTGGTTTAAAAAAATGCTACATGGCTTTAAAAGGGAAGGGGTGGGGCATGTACTGTATCATTTTCTATGTCCATTTTTCTTCTTTTTTTTCCAATTTATTGATTGAATGTTAAAATGTAAACTGATCTTTTTGTCTTTGGGGTAATATCAGTTGAGCGATATCTTTATAGCTTATTTAGCAATGCGGCATGGATTACTTACTCGGTGTGGATGGAGCACCTGCTCTTTGTGCTCTGGGGGGAAGAGATGAAGAGCGATGGCCCTCTGGAGAAAGACTTCTCTGAGGTCGAAGCACAGCTTCACCTCTTTCGAGTAAAGGCTCTCTTACACTGTCCACAAATGCTACTGTGGGTCTCTTGCTCCCTAACCCTGCAAACACACACACACACACACACACACACACACACGAAGACAATAAATATATTTAGCTTCCTCATCAAAAGCTCTTACACTGTCTGCAAAGGCTAGTGTGGTTCTCCTTCCTAATCCTGCAACACACAATTAGACTGCAACAAAACGAGTGCATCAACGAGTCGTACACTAGAGGGCGAAAGTTAGCATCCTCCCTGGTTTTTACATTTTTGTTACACTAAAACTCTTGTTGCAATTATTTACTTTTCATTTCATCCTACAGACGTGCACTCGACTGGTGACCTTTTGTGCCCGTGTGTGAAGAGGCAATCATGGACAGATCAACTATGAATCTCCTAGTTTCAGAAATATGACAGCAGGGTCAGAAAGAGAAAAAATGTTTAGCGTGGACATCACATGTTACAACGTTACCTTGAACAGAAGCCCCAAAGTACATACCTGGGACAGGACGCTAAATAAGCAAATAAATAAATTTAGAAGAAAGAAAAGAAAAAAAACGCCACACAGACCGCTTTTCCCCCCAGTGGCCCTCATTAACTACAGCACACACTTGGCACTTTAGCCTGAAACAATAATCACGTTCTGTATTTGTACAACAGTGTAAAATGACTATAATCACTGCAAAATTGAGGGATCTCCAGTAACAATTTCTTTTTGCACTTGCACTCCTAATTACAAAAATTTAGGAGCATAGTCAAAAATATAGGAGCACGCTTGAAGTTTACTTTGTACAGGCTGTATGCAAAAGCAACAACAGTTATCCTGTACCACCATGTAAACACATACACTAAACCTCAATGTTCAGGCTTTGAAGTCTGCTCCTCTTAAATATATTTAAAGCTACACTATTAGACATTTCCCACTGTCATGGTTCTGGGCTGGAGTCAGTTCTCGATCCGCTCTGTGTATATTGTGTGTATATCTGAATAATCTCATGTAGGATGTGATTGGGTGAGTTCATTTACCGTATTTTCCGCACTAGAAGGCGCACCTAAAAGCCTTAATTTTTCTCAAAAATCGGCCGTGCGCCTAATAATCTGGTGCGCCTTATATGTGGACTGAGTTCCAAAATCTGTACAAATGTTGTGCGACTTTGGTTGGCGTAACAACCGTATGCGCCTTATAACACGGTGCGCCTTATGTATTGGTCAAGTACAGAAATAGACCCCGTAATTGAGACTGCGCCTTATAATCCGGTGCGCCTTATAGTGCGGAAAATACGGTACCCGCCAGATGCAGAGCGCGTTAGTGTAATGGTGTTCATTACTGATGCTCCGATCAGGATTTTTACAACCGATACCGATCCAGATACCAATCTTTTTCATTTAAACTTTAATCAGGAGGTCTGTCATAAACAGTTAAATGTAAGCTCTCTGCTCATGGTCACTGTTAATTGAATTAAAATAATAGCAATGAGAAATACTGTTGGTTTATTGATAAATAAACATGCATAACATTTATTTTTAAATATCTTAAACAATAAAGAGTCCTAATTAAAAGTAGACTAACATAAAAATTATCCATATTAGGAAAAAGGCTTAAGCAAACTAAGCTTAATGTCAAATTGATATTAAATGCAACCCATAGTAATTAAACATGATTTCATTTCTCATTTTATTTATATTGTATGAATTTATTATAATATCTATTTTTTTTTATTAAATGATTTATTTATAACTAAGCACATTTTTCTGTCATTACATTTTTATTATTTTTTTGTTTGTTTGTTTATCAGTTCTTCCTTTTAGACCGGTTCTCCCAGTACAGTGTTGTCATGTCTGCTGATAATATTGAGTTATTTGGGGGGTTTAAATCAGAATATGGAAACTGGAGTTAACTTTTCTAGTGATATCTGGCAACCGTGAGTTTAAATGAAGTGAATGCACTGTGCGTGTGAGCCAGGACGAGTTAGTGAAGAGACTGAAGGAGAGTGGCAGTGTACTGTATGTTTACAGACTGAACAGTTGATACTCTTGGTTATGACTGGTGAGGAATTATTTAATAAAGAAGTTAAAACCCACCTTGTAGTGTTAACTTTATTATTAATTTACCGCAGTCTCTATACAAGCAGGTCGCAGGGACAGGTCATTTTGCGGCATCATTAAAAGATGGCGGTTTGTGAGATCGGGAAGTTGAGAGAAGCAGATGATGTCCAGAGTTACTCTCGTCAAAATAATGGCAGTATTTACACACTTGTTCGGTTGACTGTGGAGATGAAAAGCAGTGTGAAAGTAACTGTTGCGCGGTGTAGATGCATATTAGAGTTTTAGTTTATATTCCGATAGTATGAACAGGTCACTTGCACAGGTGCGAATAAAGATTCGCACAAAGAACTTTTCAGTTGCAAATGCGAGTGACATGGTCGCACTGTAGAGCCCTGCCATGCTGATATCACACTGTGCGGTAGACAAATCATAAATATAGTTTATGATAAATATTGTTTATGACAAATCATGAACAAGTTCACAATGGTTTATACTCGCATTCTACTATACTTCCTCAGAATATATTATTTGTCCATGTTGTATTACGTCACGTTATTCCGTTAGTGTTACCTATTTTCTGCGTCTTTGTAAATTCGTCAGTATTGACAGTTTACGTTGAATCGATTATGAATATAATATTTAGTTGCAGCCCTATTGTGAAACATGTGCGTCTTACTGGGAGAGCCGCAGTGAGTTTTTGTCAGAACCCGCCCCTCTGTGGCTTTGGTGTCCTCCATCTGAATCAGAGCCTTCATCATGGGGGTCAGTAACACGTCTCTCCTTGTTGGCTCCTCGTGTGTCTGCTCTCGCTCCGGAAGTGAAGGGCGGCTAGGAGTGGAAGAAGCTGGTCACGTCAGTGGAGTGTTGCCACATGAGAGATGCAGAATATCGTCACAGAATACAATTCTTCTGTTGGTATCGGCTTTCGTTATTGTTGGTCAGTATTAGCACCGAGCACAGAAATAAATTCTACAGTGTGGTACAGCGCAGCAGCACTGTCACTAAATAAGTTGAAATGGATACAAATATTTTAGCCATTTTGGGCGAATGCAAAGGCAAAGCAGTTTCTCTCAGATACAACAAAATGAACACTTGAGGAAAGGTTACCTTACACCATTTAGCACTTGCTGTATTTTAAATCAAACCTTTTCTTACTAATGAAGCAATGATCTGTCAGTAATTAACGCCGTACCCTCTTCCTATTCCTCTTTTCTCTGAAACACCAGGATTCTTTGAGCCACATTCCACGTCATGATGCCTTTTGCTTGGTGAAAGTAGAAAATCAGGATGGTGGAATAAGCTGAAGGGGAATTACTACAGGGATTACTGACAGTACAGTAACTATGTAAAAGTTACTATAATTTGCACTAAGGTTACTATTATAAATTATCTACAAACATCTAAAAAAAAAAGTGTGTGTGTGTATATATATATATATATATATATATATATATATATATAGCTTGGTGAGAACCTGTTTTTTGGGGTTTTTTTGCCTTTTCATTACTGTTTCTTGCAAAAAAAATAAAGTCAAACTGAACTTGCACCATAAGAAAATGAGGAAATGAAGGGGTTTGAATAATTCACTGTATACGTATTGGTTGTTTTGAGAAAGAATTCTAATCCATGTTGGTATTATTTAACAGACGGAATAGCAGGCATGGAATAAATCTCTTACCCAGCTCCTGAAGGCTGCAAGTGCCTATGCCAAGCCTGGCGAGTTTTACTCATGTTCTCATATTCCAGCTGCTTCACTTGTGCTTCCAGTTTGGAAATGACCCTAGACGAAAAAATAAATTCACATTTACAAAGTCCACTTTATTCATTTTCCAAGCCTGATCTTCCACAATATACTGGATCTCACATGTGATGTAAGAAAAGACTTTACATCTACCTCTTCAGTTCTGCTATTTGTTCATTAGCATCAGAGAGTTTATTTTCAGTTGACACCAACTTATCCTGAAAAACAACAACAGATTACTCTCAGAACAAGCTCAATTTTAATTTTTGCTGTTTGTTGTTATTTACATATATATTACCTTCACCCCCTCATGATCTTTTCTTAATGAGTCATACTCCTGAAGCAGCTGAAAAAGAGGGGAAAAAAACCAACACAATACTCAAACAGCCTCAAACCAAAGCACACACTGCTTAATAATAAACTAGACAGTCATGATACATCTTTATAAGGAATGCTTCATGAGGAAATATATGCTGTGCATTGGCATGACATTAAAACTAAGGTGATCTAAAATCAGTGCAACTGAGACGAAGAATAAGCTCACGTCTTGCAGCATCTTGTACTCTTTCTTCATGCGAGCCTCTTTTTCGTCCACCTCTTTGCAGGCGTTCTGTACAGCCTCCTCCAGCTGGCGCAGGCGGCTCCTCAGCATGTTCATGGTGTTGTCTTTTTCCCTGCTGCTCTGCCTGCTCTCCTCCAGACGCTGCTGCAGAGCCTTCACCGTGGAACTGGCTGCATCGTAATGCTCGGGCCACTCCGTCTGGACCAGTGTAAAAAACGGTTCACTTTAAACTGTGCATTTAACACACCAATAGCACTAACGTTTTACACTTTAAGTATGTATTTATAATTAGGCAATGAGGATGAGTTATTTAGGATTAGCGCAATAAGGTATTTAGGATTAGCGCAATGAGGTATTTAGGATTAGCGCATTGAGGTATTTAGGATTAGCGCATTGAGGTATTTAGGATTAGCGCATTGAGGTATTTAGGATTAGCGCATTGAGGTATTTAGGATTAGCGCAATGAGGTGTTTAGGATTAGCGCATTGAGGTATTTAGGGATTAGGACAATGCTATGTTAGGGAGTAGGACAATGCTATTAGGTAATTAAGGTATTTATATAAGGTAATTAATAATTTACCAATTAGGTAATTAAGGTATTCAAGATTAAGTAATGCTGTATTAGAGATTAGGTAATTGACGAATTCTGGGTTTAGGGCAATGATGTATGTCTGATTATACACATTTTATAAAGAAGGTTCCTAATTTCCAATATCTACACTAATATCCAATCACTTGGCTCGACACGTTTATCATCTTACTGTATCAGGTGTCTCTAAACAATCTCATCACTGTACATAATCTATCAGCTCAAATCTGTACGTTATGGAGGACAGTTGCGACTCTTACTAGCTGTCTCTCCAGGTGCTGGTTCTTGTTCTCCAGGTCTCTGATGCGCATACTCGCCTCTGTAAGAGCCCGCTCCAAGTGTTCACACCTGTTAGTAACCATCAAAGACAGAATTACTGTGACTGAGACCGGACCAGTCACTGTAATTACCCCAAAAATACAACCCCTTGGGTACGTGTTTAGGTTTTACAAATAAAAATTAAATCCAAACAGAAATAGAATGTGTGTCAGAAATTGAAAAAGAAAAAAAAAAAAAAAAAGGCTGTTAAGTCTGGTCTCTGACCGTTCTAGCAGGATCTTGTTGCTTTTCTCCATGTCCATTGGCAAATTGACCAAATCAAGCTTTTCCTTCAGGGTGTTGATCTCTGACTCGTAGTATGCACGGAGGTCTGCTATGTGCCGTGCGTGCTTCTCCCTCAGGTTCTGTCTCAGCCTGGAACAAAGCCAAGCAGGTTAGTGCAGGCAGCAACAATCCTACATGACTTTAATATCAAAGCTTTATCTCTATAGTTTACTTGTTACAGATTAGAAACAGGAAGAAATAAAAATAGGTTTGATCTTTTAGGCCTTTTCCATTTTCACATTAGAAGGTTAGAATCTCTCTGCAGTTCATCACAATTATGTGCAACAGATTGCAGGTTGCAGTTATCAGGAACGGCTCATATTTCAAAATTAGGTAAGGATATCTTGTCTGATCAAGTCTGAAACCAACCTGCCACCAAACTCAAGGGAGATTTGCAGAACAAAACTTATCTCACGCATCATCTAAAGCATGTGCAATGTCAGAAATTTTGTGGTTTTGACCACCAATTACCACGATATCATCACACTTTTCTTTAAAAAAAAAAAAAGAAAAAGAAAAGAAATAAAAAATCAGAACCTCAATGCAAAAATCTTAAAAATCCTAATCTCCGACATTTGGGTTTGAGATCAAAAGACTTGGTAAACAACTTAGAACATGGCGCCTTTCGTTTGAACACGACCATTTTTTAAGTGATCAAAAATATTGAAACATCTGACAGGTGTTTCTTGCTGCCCAGGTGTGCTCTGAATGTCTATGCTTGGTTTGAGCCCTGGGTTTCACCTGTGAAGACTGCATTTGTTGAAAAGGATAAACCAACATGAAGACCAGAAAGCTGTCTATGGGAGAAAAGCAGACCATTTTGATAATCGATCCAAATCAATCCGAAAATCGATGGCAGCTTCTGAAACAGGCTCATTCATCTTTATTGATGATGTACCTCATCAATAACGATTACAAATAAAATGATTAATAACCATTTAGATCAACTCAATTCTTAATGCATATTCCAACAGCAATAGAAAACCCTCTTTTTTAGATCAGGTAAATACCAATAAATCCATAGATATGAAAACAAGCCAGATGAAATAGAACTTGTCGACAAAAGCAGGAGGAATGATTCTTACAACGAGAGTACCACAGGGTCGTCCAGTGAAGTTGAAGCCTCCGGTTTCCTGCCATTTGGGAGTGGCTCGTACACCGACGAGCCCGTGGCCTGCAGGGTCATGGTGGCTGTCCGGCTGCCTTCGTCTTCACTGTGAACTCGGGGAACGGTGTGTGAGGTGTGCGACATAGGCGAGGTGGGGCTGCTGAAGCGTGAGGGAGACGTGAAGCCCGACGTACGCTCTGACTGCCTCGTGTGAGATCCAGGGTCCAGGGTCAGCACCTGCACCACAGGAAGCTTAAAAAATCTGAGTCTAATAACATGAAGCACTGCTTCTTCCAGTAGACATTTCCTGAACTACAAATTGAAACAATACTCTCTCTCACAGCAACACTAGCCAATCATGGGCATCCATGAGCTCACGTATGCAAAAGACAGCAGAGAGCGATTTCCTCCAAGTATACTATTTAAGTATGTTAAGACACAACTGCCTAGCTTCACGTGTCTCGAAAGGAAGCATGTGTTAGCCTTCACGTTAGTGAACAACATGGCAGTAAAAAAACAGAGCTGAATATGTACGCCGTATACATCTGTAATCAAGGAAACTATGTTTCTATTACTTCTGTGTAAAATTGCCTCACAGCTCCCAGAATCAAACTAAAGAAGCAAATTTCACCAGATATCTGTTGGCTGACAGCCTACATTTGGAGTGAGTGGAAAATAGAAATGCTGTTCAAATTTTAAGCTGAATACAAGCATAATAACAGATATAAGACTGCGTATGTAAACTGCCTAAATGCTCACCTGAGGCGAAGATGCGTCAGAGTTGATTAAGGAGTCCCACTCCTGGCCTTTAGGATCCACTTTCTGCTTGCTCTGGTAGATCTCTCTGAGAGACAGAGACAGTCGTCCCTCATCTTCTGAATGCTGCGTACACACAACACAAATATACAATTAAAAAAAAACTTAGAATAACATAACATGGTACAAAAACATAAAGAAAAGAAAACAAAAAAGAAAGAGGAATCACTATTAATCAATCAATCAACAGATGTATAGCTTATGAAAATTAGGCATGTACTAATATTCAGCATACACAATAAAAGTAGTAATTGCCCTGCCATCAACCGAGTACCATTTGCACTCCTGAAGTCAAAGATGCTTCATTCAAAAAGACAGAAAAAGGACAGTCTAATTCTTTCACAAATGTTCCAGGAAAACGTGAGAAATATGGAATGCCTTCAATTTTCATTTACAGTAATAACAAACATTTAAAAAACGTATGATCGAGCATTCTGTAAGGAGATGTTTATTTAACATTAACAGAAAGAAGTCTCCAGTGTAGAGGTAGACCGATGGTGGATTTTAGTGATACCGATATCAGATTAATCGACCAATAACTGATACCGAATGAAATCATAACATGCACAGTAAAATACCGCTGAACTTTATTAACAATAAACAGTACTGGCGGTACCATCAAAATATACTGTATTTTTTAAAGAAAAAAAATTTATATATTTATAAATATTCATATATACTAGAGTCAAAAGTTTAAACACACATTCTTTATATTACATTTTTTCGACATTTTAAAATAAAAATAAAGTAATCAAAACTCTGGAATAACACAAATGGAACTACGGGAATTATGTCGTGATAAGATTTCTTTTGTATATAAAATGTTAGTTTTCTAATGAAAGAAATCCTCATTTTCTCAACCAATTTCTTGTGGAATTTCCCCAAGATGCTTTTTAAACAGTATTAAAGGAGCTCCCTCCACGCTGGACACTTATCAGCTGTTTTTCGGAATATTTAAAGAAATGAATATGTTGGCACAATTATAACACGGATTTCAAACATTTAATCATACACCTTCAGATCTAAAGGTTTTTAAGATCATGAGGAAACATTTCAGTCGAGTGTCCACAAACCTTTGAGAGGTAGTGTATATTAACCGTTAATAAATATTAAAGTAAATAAAAGATATACATCCAAACTGAACTGAAAATGAAAACTCCAAATAACAAATAAAAATAGAGACATCCACAAAGGATCAAAAAACACTTCAAATGACAGCAAAATTTGTCAGCGATAGTTGTTTATGTTGACTCTAGAGGCCGCTCTCGTACTGTATAATGACCGCGAACCCTTCTCAGCAGCGGACGCAAGCGGGAAAACGGAAATCTCGAAAAAATCAGAGTGGATTTTTGCTGATAACTGATAATTCCAGCAATCAGTTATCAGTACTCTACTCCAACAGTACAGTAATCTGTAATCGGTCAACCTCTAATCCAGTGCCAGCTTTTTATGACATTCAGAGGTAAAAATGTAATGCAAGTTGTCCAACAAACAACTGCCGTGCTGCAAGAAGAATAAAATGCAAAATATGACATGTTCTAGTTATTTTATGTGAATCTGCCTCATTAAGGTTTCTACTTAGAACAACCAACACAAGCTTAATAAGTCTTAATAAGTTAAGACTTAAGTCTTATTAGGGCATGAAAATGATAAATCAGGCTCAAACTAAAATAATTTGCTGCAATAAGGTTTTTAAAGATATAAAAGCATTTATGGCTTCCATTAATAACAGTGAAAACGAACATGCATATATACAGTGGTCTGCAAAAGTTTGGGCAACCTTGTTTATTTCAATGATTTTCCTTCATAAATCGTTGGTTCTTAGGATTAAAAAAAATCAGTTAAATATATCATATAGGAGACAAACACAGTGATATTTGAGAAGTGAAACGAACTTTATACCATTTACAGGAAGTGTGCAATAATTGTTTGAACAAAATTAGGCATGTGCATAAATTTGGGCACTGTTGTCATTTTACTGATTTCAAAATCTTTAGAACCAATTATTGGAACTCAAAATTGGTTTGGGAAG
>JAFFST010052212.1:79534-92818 GCA_022414735.1 Noturus placidus
TAAATTGGTTTGATGTTCCGAAACACTTAAGTGTGACAAACATGCAAAGGAACAGGAAATGAGGAAGGGGGCAAACACTTTTTCACACCACTGTATATTTAATTCATAATTTTACACTGTTTATTTTATGCAGGTTGCTGGGGTTTCCAGGCTAGCCAGCGGATCTGCCATGACGACCGTTGCCAGGTGACGGACCCAAACTCCCAAAACCAAAATGGCACCTACCGTTTCTGCTGTTGTAGCAAAGACATGTGCAACCTGAACTTCACCGAGGACTTTCCCCCACCAAGATCCACCCTCACACCGCCAGTCCGTGAGCGTGAGTATATGTGTGTGTGAGGGGGGTTTCAAGATAAAGTACTTTATCCTATATAAAATATGAATATATTGAAATAACATTTCATCAACATGAAGAAGAAATATCATGCGATTTAAAATATCATGCTATATATTTGAGGAAAGGGTGACAGATTTTTTACATTACATGCTGAAACTCTGGAGTTATGTGTTTGTGTGTGTGTGTGTGTGTGTGTGTGTGTGTGTGTGTGTGTGTGTCAGACATCATGCTCAGTCAACCTCATACACATACATTATTCCCGATATTCCAGAGATGAAGGTCAATCCTTCTCGTTTTCTTACTTCCTCCATTTCTCTTTGACCAGCCACTAGCCATCTCTACCGAGAGGAGGCCATCTTGATTGCCTTGGCAACTGTCTTCATGGTAGCTGTCCTGGTTGTGCTGGTCTTTTTTTGCCTCCGTGTACTGAGAGGTGAGTGGCCCTAGCGATAAGAGCACTCAGCATCACCCTAAAACATTTAGTGTACACATTATAATTTTGTGTGTGTGTGTGTGTGTGTGTGTGTGTGTGTGTCAACAATCCAGGACGTGGTAAACAGAGTCTCCATAACCTGAACATGTTGGAGGCGGCTTTTTCTCCTCCATCGCTGGACCTGGACAATCTCAAGCTCCTGGAGGTGAGCTCGTCTCACGCTAGCTGCGTTTCCTTCCATCTGCTTAGATGGATTTTGGGAATAATTTAATCAACGCGTTTATGTGCACTTAAGTAACGTGATCTTCGGAAAACTCCTAGTTTACACTGAGGCAGTTAGTAATCTAATTTCTTTCCAAATCCATGATGTCACACTTCTACAGCTGCTTTACAACTCTGCCAATAAACTCGAAGAAGAAGAAGAAGAAGAAGAAGAAGAACATCATGTCAAATTATAATTCCCTGTCAAGGTTTTCTTAATGAATTAAAATCCAGGCATCTTTCAATACAATTCACACTGCAGCAAAATTCTTTTGAGTTCTGTATTCTGATTGGTCAGAAGCTGTTGATTAATTTGATATAACAACAGCTCATGTCATAGCAACATGTCATTCACGATGGATGCTCTGAATAAACAGATTAAACACGTGTAATCATTGATCTGGTAAGGTTTTCTGTTAGGAGACATTGTTTAACATTTATGGAAGGATTCTCCAGTGTCAGCGCTTTGTAACAGTAAAAATTTTCAGGATAGAGGAGTGTATACGCTTTTTACCGTTTCTCGCTTTCTTTCTTATTTTAAAATTTACAAAAAGAGAGAGGCCGATGAGGGAATCCATACCTTAAATGAGAAGAGGATCGCACTTGTTTCGTGGAATAGTAAATGTAACTTTAAACTCAATCAAATGTATGCTGTACCGTTTAGCTTATTTAAGAACCTGATAAGAAATATTGTCTGTTCCTGGCAGCTGATTGGGCGTGGCCGGTATGGTGCGGTGTACCGTGGCTCCCTGGACGAGCATTCCGTGGCGGTTAAAGTGTTCTCCTGCGTCAACCGGCAGCCGTTTGTTAACGAGGGCTCCATCTACCGCCTCCTGGTGGACCACGACAACATCACACACTTCCTCGAGACAGAGGAACGAGTCGGAACAGATGGACAGCCGGAGTACCTGCTGATCATGGACTTCTACCCGCATGTGAGCATCTCTGAAAGCACACTGACTTTGGAAGGATATTTTCACACTTTAAACTCCTTGCCTCATTTATCGCTCAGATTTATTCGGAAAACCATTCTCAGGAGACATAACACAAGGAATATGATATGTTATATCATGTAATATCAAAATATGATGAGATATTCTGATGCAGATTTAGTGCACGCTGCTCTTACGATGCACTTGCCATTTTTTCATTTTCAGCTCTGCCTTTTATGCAGTGTTGTAGGCGTGGCTAAATGAACAGTGTATCAGCTGCACGGTGAATGCACTTTGCTGATTTACATTTATCAACACGATACTTTATCATCTCATTAAAACCTGGTGTAGCGGTAGATAGAGTGTTATCAGCTGAACCTCTGCAGTGTTGCTGCTTTCCATCTCTCTGCTTGGCTTTCGCTTGCTTCCTTTATATGAGTGACTCACTAAATGAGATTAAATCTGTGCTGGGTTATATTTGGAAGAATCTATGTGAGGGATCTGGTGTCATGTCGGATTTTTCCACTGAGCCACTTCCTGAGGAGGAAGAGTTCAGATTTCTGCTCATATATTTATATATTTATCCCTATGATCGAGATTGAACATCTGAAAGCCTCCCTGTTTTCTCCTCTCTCTCTCTCTCTCTCTCTCTCTCTCTCTCTCACACACATTCTCTTTTTCTATATCGCTCTCTCTATGTGTCTTTTTCCATCTATCTGTCTGTCTCACTCTTTCTTTTCTCTGTCTTTTCTCCATCTTTTCTCCATTCTCATCTGTCTCTCAGTTGATCTTTCAGTCTCTCTCTTTCTGTCTGTCTTTGTATATACTGTTGTCTCTTTATATCTCTCTTTTTCTATAACTCTGTATATCTCTCTCTCTCTTGCTCTCTCTTTCTCACTGTCTTTTCTCCAACCCTGTTTCTTTATATCTCTCTATGTCTGTCTCTCTATTCCTATATGAATGAATGAATGAATGCCTTTATTTGTCATTATACACGTGAAATGAAATTAGGAGCCACTCCCTTTTTTCTGTGCTCAACATGTAAATATAAGAAATAAAAAGAAATAAGATAAGAAGGAATAATAGTAAAAAAAAGTGTAGAATAGAATAAAAATATCTATATAGAAGCGCGAAATGGGGTAAAATATATTAATAAATAAATAAATAAATAATGCCCATGCAGGGGCTATGAAAATTGCACAGTATGAGACCACAGAGACACTATGTACCTGTAGAGAATTAGTGCATGTGTGTGTTCAGAGTGGTTATGACTTTTGGGGAAAAACTGTTCTTGAATCTGTTTGTCCTTGATCTGATGCATCTGTAACGTCTCCCTGAGGGCAGCAGATTAAACAGTTCAGAGCCAGGGTGAGAGCTGTCTTTAATGATGTTTTTTCCTCTGCTGAGGCAACGGGAGGTGTAAATATCCATGAGGGAGGGGAGAGGGCAGGCAATGATCTTCTGTGCTGCTCTTATTACTCTCTGAAGCCTGTCTGCTATGGTGCAGCTTCCGTACCATACCGTAATGCAGTAGGTCAGCAGGCTCTCAACAGACGAGCGATAGAAAGTCAGCAGCAGATTTGAATCCAAATTGTACTTCCTGAGGACCCTCAGGAAGTGCAGCCATGTTTGAGCCTTCTTAATAATCCCAGTGATGTTGTCTGTCCAGGAAATGTCAGCGGAGATGATAACACCAAGAAACCGGAAGGTGTGAACCCTCTCCACACACTCACCATTGATGTAAAGAGGAGCTAGCTCAGTGTTGTGTTTCCTGAAGTCCACAATGATCTCCTTGGTTTTCTTGGTGTTTAGAGCCAGATTGTTCTCTGAACACCAGGCTGCTAAGTTCAGGACCTCCTCTCTGTAGGCTGCTTTGTCTCCCTTTGAAATGAGTCCGACCACTGTGGTGTCATCAGCAAACTTGACGATAAGGTTGTTGTCGTGGACCGGGCTACAATCGTAGGTGTAGAGACAGTACAGGAGGTGGCTCAGCACACAGCCCTGTGGAGAACCCGTGCTCAACATGCGAGTGGAGGAGAGGTGGGGTCCAAGTCTCACTGTCTGAGGTCGGTTGGTGAGGAAGTCCTTTATCCAGGCACATGTGTGGGGGGAGGCCGAGAGCGACCAATTTGGTGTTGAGGATTTCTGGGATGATTGTATTAAAGGCCGAACTGTAATCCACAAACAGCATCCGGACGTAGCTCTGCTGCTGCTCTAGATGACTCAACACAGAGTGGAGAGCTACGGCGATAGCATCCTCTGTGGATCTGTTTGCGCGTTATGCAAACTGATGAGGATCCAAAGTCTGGGGGGAGGTAGACCTTAATATGCTGAAGGACCAATCTCTCGAAGCACTTCATAATAACTGGAGTGAGGGCCACAAGACGGAAGTCGTTTAGCCAGACCTCCCTTGCATTTTTACTGTACAGGTGGGACTCTATGCTCCTTTTACAGTCTGCCTTAGCTTCTCTAATACCACCTTTCAGGTTGGTGCGGGTGGTTTTATAGAGAGCTTTGTCGCCAGACTTGAAGGCAGCGTCGCGGGCTCTGAGAAGTACGGACCTGGTTGGTCATCCAAGGTTTTTGGTTTGGAAAAACCCGAATGTTTTTGTCCACAGTCACATTTCCGATACAGAACTTGATATAGTCCAGTACCGTTTCTGTGAGTGTTTCTAGGTCCTGGTGTTCAAATAGATCCCAGTCTGTCTGTCTGAAGCAGTCCTGTAGTTTGGACATTGCATCATCAGGCCAGATGGTAACAGACTTTATGATGGGCGTGGCGCTATGTCTGAGGGGTTTGTAGGCTGGGGAGAGCAGGAGGGAGAAATGGTCTGATTGGCCGAGGTGGGGGAGAGGTGTGGCTCTGTACACATGCTTAATGTTGGAGTAAATATGATCCAGAGTGTTCTCCCCTCTGGTAAAACACTTCACGTGTTGATAAAATTTCGGGAGTACAGTCTTTAAGTTCGCCTTATTAAAATCTCCTGCAATTATGTGAACACCGTCGGGGTAAGCCTTCTGCTGTTCATTTATGGTGTTCTGCAGGAGAGAGAGCGCCATGTTCACATTGGCGTCGGGTGGAATATACACAGCCGTGATAATCACTACGATTAGCTCTCTCGGTAGAAAAAAGGCCAACATCTTACAGACATGTACTCGAGGTCAGAAGAACAGTGTTTGTCTATCATTGTTCCGTTATTACACCAGTTCTCATGCACATACATACAGAGACCACCCCCCCTGCTCTTACCAGAGTCCTCCGTCCTGTCCCAGCGGAGCATAGCACGGCCTGCAAGCTGCATGCTAGCATTGGGTATCCTCGGATGAAGCCAGGTTTCAGTGAAAATTACGACACAACAATCACGAACGTAGCGGTTTCCAGCTAGTTGTAATTCCAGGTCGTCTATCTTATGCACTAGGGATCTGGCATTAAAGAGATACAGGCTCGGTAGAGGTGGCTTGTGTGGTCGTTTCCTCAGCCTTAGCATAACACCGGACCTGCATCCCCGCTTCTGTTTCCTCTCCTTCCTCCACCAGCGCCGCCTCCTAGAGTCAACAACAATCCACGGAGAGCCCAGCAATCTCGCTATGTCGTCTGGGATGTTGTGCGTTTGGTGAAAGGCTTCCGAAATATGTATTAAATGCTGGTTCCCAATGTCCATAAGGTTCTGGCTTGTGTAGCAAATGTACGCAGAACCGATAGTACACAAACAAGTAATAAAGAAGTTGTAGGAAAACAACAAAGAATAGCACTGAAAGAGAGAACCGTAAGCCACCGCAGCTGTGGACGCTGCCATCTTGGATAATCCATGAGGGAGGGGAGAGGGCAGCCAATGATCTTCTGTGCTGCTCTTATTACTCTCTGAGGCCTCTCCCTGTCTGCTATGGTGCAGCTTACGGACCATACCATAATGTCTCGCTGTTGCAGTCTCTCTCTCTCTCATCTTCTCTCTTTCAATCTGGCTTTCCCAACTTCCTCTTCCTGTTGAGATAATGTGTGACCTAACAAATTTGCGTGCAGTCTCAGTCTCCTCTGAGCCTGACCTATTTCTAAACACACACACACACACACACACACACACACACACACACACACACACACACACATACAAATATGGAGGAAGTGGTATAATTCTGTATGAGCTGCAAAGTTTTTAATTATTCACTACAATGGGCTCATCACTCCATCAGTCTACACTTACTGAAGCTTAGTGCCGACTGTGTTGCCATAGCGATGACATCCCATGATCAGGGTGGTTCCTGAAAGGCTTTTCAGGCCACCAGGGGAGGGTGTGAACAGGAGAGAGTGTCTCTCTCTCTCTCTCTCTCTCTTTCTCTATCTCTCTCTCTCTCTCTCTGTTGCACGTGTTGTATTCAGGTCAGTGTTATTCCTCTGTATCTGTGCTCCTCAGGGTTCTCTCTGCACGTATCTGAGCACAAGGACGGTCGACTGGTTGAGCTGCTGCCGTCTGGTCATGTCTGTCACCAGAGGACTGGCTTACCTTCACACGGAGCTGATGAGAGGAGGTGAGCTAGTCCTTTAAAAATCAAGTTCCAATTTTTATTACTTGAAAGGAGTAATCGCAGTGTATTTTGTAGCACATAAACCATGGAAGGTGGACACTTATTGAGAAAATATAATACCAAAGAGGGTAACACTCAACATGATGCTATCACCCCCATGCTTCACATGCAGTAAACAATTCCTAGTTTACCATATTTGTATGTAACATACATTAAGTTTGAAACACAAATGGTCTCCTGTGCCTTGTTTGTTCATATTTAATTATAAAATATTCACTAAAATGTTTTAGATTTAATTAGAAAAAAATGAACATGTATTTATTCAAAGCCAAAGAGTTTAAGACATATGTGTTGTGTGTTTCAATATACTCAAATATGTGACTATGGTAAAAATTGTAAATAATTAAAAGCGTCCTGGTATCATGTCCTTTGGTTCCTAAAAAGTTTTTTTGGTTTGTAAAAAGTTTGTTGGGAGTCTGAAAAGGTTCTTTGGTTTACGGAAGGGTTTCTTGGTTCCTTCAAAGGTGTCCTGGTCACTGAAAAGATGTCTGGGTTCCTGAAAAAGCTACTGGCTTTTTAAAAAGAGTTTTCTTGGTTTGTATAGAGGTTTCTTGGTTCCTGAATAGTTATCTTGCTTCTTGAAAAAGTTTGTTAGTCCCTGAAATGGATTCTTGGTACCTGAAGATGACTCTTAGTTTATGGAAATGTTTCTTGGTTCCTGAAGATGTTTCTTTATTCCTGAAGATGCTTCTTAGGTTCTGAAAACATTTCTTAGTTTCTGAAAATATTTCTTAGTTTCTGAAAATGTTTCTTGGTTCCTAAAATGTTGCCTGTCTCCTGTTAAAGGATATTTGTTCTCTAGCTCTGAAAATCACTATTTGAATTATGAAAATAATACTATTTGATCAATGAAACTGGTTCTGACAGTTCCGGGTTCTACTCACATTAGGCGTCTTTAAGATCTTAGAGGTCACAGTGAAATACATTGAATATTCAATGTAATATCATGTGCTCGTGTGTGCACATAACTCTGAGGGATGCCGAGGAAAGTGTGTTACTTTTAGGTGCAGAGAAAGCGAGCTGATGAAGTGATATAAATATTGTGAGATTCTCTCTTTCCTCTCTCCTCCGTTAGAGAGCGACAGAGCATTGATTGATTTTCCTTTCGGTCAGTGCGGTCTCCCTGCAGCTTGGGCTTGAGTCCCCTGGGCCCTGATCTAGCATATCCTTCCTCCCTCCCACACACACACATACTGAGAGAGAGAGAGAGAGAGAGAGAGAGAGAGAAATCCTGCAGTGTACTCTGGTGTTCTTTAGCTGAAACATTGATATACATCTCTCTCTCTCTCTCTCTCTCTCTCTCTCTCTCTCTATTATTCTTTCTCTGTGTTTTCTCTTTCAGACGTGTACAAGCCTGCAGTCTCCCACAGAGACCTGAACAGCAGGAACGTGCTGGTGAAACCAGACGGCTGCTGTGTGATCAGTGATTTCGGCCTCTCCATGGCTCTGACGGGAAAGAGACAGTCAGGTCATGTGGAGGAGGACAACACGGCTATCAGTGAGGTCAGCGCAAGTCGCATTTCCTGGATGAGTTACTGAAAATGATCTTGGGTTCCAAAAAGGTTTCTAGGCTCATAAAAACTCACTGAAAACATTTCTTTATTATTGAAACGTTGAATGAGTTTCAAAAACGTTTCTAAATAGGTTCTGTGGTCCTTGAAAAGGTTTGTGGGTTCTGAAAAAGCTTCCTGGTGAAAAGTTTGCTGTGGTGGAAATCTGGTCCTAAATCATCCTTTATTATTATTATTATTATTATTATTATTATTATTATTATTATTATTATTATTATTATTTACATTTAAGTAATGCTTTCTTTTATTTTAGGTAGTTTGTGTTCTTTTTAACAGCTTGATTCAGTGATTCAGAGGAATTCAATGATATAATTTGTTTCGACAATACAGCATACTTCAGTGAGTTAGCTTGATTCAGTGATTCGGTTTCATTGTGTGATTCAGATTGATTAACTTATTCAGATTGTTTCAATTATTCAAATTGATTCAGTGAGGCAGTTTCACTCAGTAATTCTGACTAACTCAGTGATACAGCATGATTGAGTGATTTGATAATTTAGCTTGATGCATTTATCTAGATTGATTCAGTAATACAGGATGATTCAGTGATTTGGTTTAATTGAGTGATTCAGTAGTTCAATGTGATTGTTACTGTATAATCAGATGTTTCTGTGCCTCAAGTTGATTCACAGATTCTGCTTGATTCAGTTATACATCGTGATTCAGTGAGTCAACTTGATTCAATGATACAGTTTGATTCATTTATTCAGATTTGCTTCAGTGGCTTAACTTGATTCTGCGATTCTACTTGATTCAGTGATACAATATGAGTCAGTGAGCAAAATTGATTCAGTGATTTGGTTTGCTTGAGTAAATCAGACTGAAATGGCCTGGATCAACGAGAAAGCATAAATCAGTGAATTTAACTTCGTTCAGTGATTCAGTTTGATTAAGTGATTCAGTTTGATTCATTATTTCAGTGATTCAGCCTGATTCAATGATTCTGCTTGATTCAGTGTTCTCTATTGAGAAGATATATGAGGAGATATAAAAGAGAGATTTCATTTTAGGAATATAGTATGTGTGTGTGTCTGTTGTTAGGTGGGCACTGTGCGGTATATGGCTCCGGAGGTGCTGGAGGGAGCTGTGAATCTGCGAGACTGCGAGGCTGCACTAAAACAAGTGGATGTTTATGCTCTCGGTCTGCTGTACTGGGAAAGCTTCATGCGCTGTGCTGATCTCTTCCCAGGTACTGCTCTGTTAAAAGCGGCTAATGATAAGATTGTGTGTCATAACCATTCCATATCCATAAATCTGCTCTGACCTACTCCTACTCTTTCAGGCGAATCTGTGCCCACATTCCAGCTGGCCTTCCAGGCTGAGGCGGGGAATCATCCAACCATAGAGGAAATGCAGGTGTTGGTGTCCCGTCATAAACAGAGACCCACATTTCCTGAAGCCTGGAAGGAGAACAGTCTGGTAAAAAATAACACACACACACACATCCATCCATCCATCCATTTTCTATACCTCTTATCCTACAGGGTCGCGGGGAGCTAATTGCTATCTACGTGATTTATCCGAGTAGTGTAATGCTTTTGGATGATATTTAGAGTACTTTTGACTTTTGCGCTGGTGTTTATAACTGTGTGTGTGTGTGTGTGTGTGTGTGTGTGTGTGTATGTGTGTATGTGTGTGTGTGTGTGCGTACAGGCCGTGCGCTCTCTGAAGGAGACGATGGAGGACTGCTGGGATCAGGACGCCGAGGCTCGGCTCACGGCTCAGTGTGCGGAGGAGCGTTTGGCTGAACTGCTTATCCTCTGGGAACGAGAAAAATCCACAAGCCCTGCTGTAAACATCAGCACAGCCCTGCACAATCATAGGTAATCTATAACTGATAATAATAACTAAGTACAGTCACGACTAATTCACACTTGGATATTCTTTCCTTCACACTTGGATCATAATTCACTCAAATGATTTTGTTCAGAAAAAGATCTTATGATTTGTGACACAATCATGTGACTACAGCACATCTTTAATGTCTGAATCCAGTTGGATATAACTGCTTAGTCTAGAACAATCCACCATGTTGAGTCACTGAGTGGGTGTGGCCTTCTTCAAAAAAAATATACATAGAAAGATTCAGCGCTAAAAGATTTAATAAGCAAACAAACAAACAAAATTAGAAGCAATAAATGATTCCTTGAGCAAAACGAGAAAAAAAAGTATTTGGGAGCAATAAAACATTCCAGAAGTTTCTTCAAGATTCTACAAAAAAATAAACAAGAATTCAGAAACAATAAAATGTTCTATAAGCAAAAAAATAAACTTTATGGATTGAATACATTTGTTCATTTACATTTATTCAGAATCATTACATTTATTATTATTTACATAATAAATGAATCAATAAACGATTTAGTAAAACAGAAGTAGATAATGAGGCAAGTATGTCTTTTTAAATTAAGTTTGATTTCAACGTATTTACTTCTTGCTTTTTTTTTATATTTGATCTACTTTAGATGTTGAAATGTTATATTTTGTAGATCTTGACATGTTATTTAATACTTCTGGTAAAAGTGACTCCATATGTATCGATCATAAATATATTTTGAACTCAGGAACTTGTCACATGGACATCAAGCACCAAAGACCAGCGCATACCCAGAAACCTCGTCTGCAGCTGCTGTTGAGGAAAGAGAAGGCGGAGCTAAACCTCCTCACAGTGTTGCATCTACAGAACCTGCGCTGATGGGAGGAGCTGCAGAGAAGAACAGGAACTGCATCAACTACGAGCGTCAACAGGCCCAATTTGGGACGACAGGGCTTGACGGTGTCACGCCCGTCCCTCTCTCTACACCTGTCCCAGTTTCGGGTGGCAGCCGTTCCCCCCATGCCCAGCTCACCCAGGAGGACCTGGAGACCCCTAAACTGGACCTGAGCGAGGTGCAGCGGAACCTGCGCGAGAGCTCCGACGAGAGCCTGATGGAGCATTCGCAAAAACAGTTCAGCTCTGGTGAAACGGCGAGCTCACACAGTCCCTTCTACCCGGTCACAGACATGACTGCTGACATCACGGGGTCGCAGGTTGCCACGCCCACGTCTGTCCTGCCCAAGCAGCAAAACGTCCCTAAGAGACCCAGCAGTCTGAGTCTGCACTCTAAACCTGCTGCGGCTTCGTCTCTCAGGATGAAGTTCGGCAAGTTGAGCAAAAGCAATCTGAAGAAAGCCGATGTGGGCGTGGCCAGAACTAAATCCGCTCCTGAGCCACGCCCAGTTAAGGTTGTCACCAACAACGCAGTCTCCTCAATAATGTTGAATTTAACCACACAGGTGCCACCAGGGGGCACTGTGAGCACCGCTAAATCTCAGGGTAAAGACGGTGAGAGCTCAGATGAGATGAGCTTCGGAATCCTGACCACCAGTCCGGACGAGCAGGAGCCTCTGCTGAGAAGAGACACGCAACTGGAAAACAACACCAACAACAACAACAGCAATAACAACGGCGGAGATGGCGAGGGAGAAGGAGAGAGTGAGGGAGGAGCCGGAGAGGGAGGAGAGAGCAGCGAGAGTGTGGTACCAGTCGGAGAGTCTTCCTCATCATCTGTAACAGAACCTCCTGCACCGCCTCCTCCATGCCCACCTATCCTCCATGCCCTACCCATGTCCATGCCCGAACCGATGCCCATGGCACTGACTCAGGGGGAGGCGCTGCTCAGACAGAACCGTGGACGCAGACCCGTGAGACCGAACTCACTGGACCTGTCCATAACCACGCTGCCATTACTGGGTGAGGAAGACTTATGGAGAACAATTCAAACACAAAAATCTCTTTTAAATATTTAATGCTTTTCACCTGACATAATTTACGCAACTATTCTTCATCTCGCTTTCTTTCTTGCAGGAGGCCACTCAGACTACGATGGAAAGGAGGAATCAGGAGACAAGATTAAAAAACGAGTGAAGACCCCCTACGCTCTCAAAAAGTGGCGTCCGGCAACTTGGGTCATCACCACGGACACGCTGGATGCTGAAGTGAACAACAACAAGTGTCCTGGAGGTCAGAACCACAACGCTGGACCCAGCAGAGCCAAATCAGCCTCTGCGGTTTACCAGAAAGGCAGAGGAGGCGTGACCTCTGGCTTCACCGCCGACCCCAGTGACTGCACCTTTTAAAGCTCAGATTTCCTCAGAGACTCGCTTAGACTCTTATCATTTTCCATGCTCGATCCAGGGGCATTTCAGGACATGACGCTCGTATCCAGTGGAGAACCATAGAAGCACTTGGACTATGGAAAGAAATAAGCACAGCTGTGTGCCAGTTCAGTGTTACTGTTTTATCTCATATCTCTGACGTGTGTTTATGTGGAGGTTTTTTTAAGTGTTGCACTTGAACATGAGGGCTGATTTCCGCTTCTGCATCTGACATTATATTGACATGTAATATAAACATGTACACTAGGGGCCAGTGTCGCATATACAAACTCAGAATGTATTGCTGGAGAGTGAAGTACTCTTTCACTCCACAGAGGTGCTGTTATTTACAGTTCAGCTGTAGCATTTACGAACACGAAATCCTTTCTAAGGTGATATGGGAGACACCTGAAAAATTTTCTGCTTTTTTCTTGATATTCAAATATTCAACTAAAAATTCCCCCAGCAAACCAGTGGAAGGGAACGAGAAAGACCTGCATTTGCTTCTGACAGTGATTATTTTCTTTTCACGAGTCTGGGAGCCAAAATAACCAAAATAACCATGTTACAGACATTGGGGGGGGTCCAAGTGCTTGGACATTGGGGGGGTCCTAAACCGCTAACCAACCCTCATCCCCCGCGACCAAACTTTCCAAATTTCATACTGAAAATGTGCATATTTAGAACATAGGTTTAGGATTAAGGTTACTGTTTAAATTCATGTGTTTTCTGAGTGACAGAAGCTCCCACAGCATGGGGAAACTGCTAAAATACATCACTGAACTTGTGTTGAGTCTGGGCCAAACCAAGTGTACAATTGGAGGGGCCATACACCGATTTTCTTTAACAAACGTGAATATATTTAAAAAGAATATAAATAAATAAATAGATAAATAAAATAAATAGAATAGATGAAGAGAAGACAGATCCGTTGGCAGGGAAAATTAATGCGGAACATATAGAAAATATTTTCTTCTGTATATTGGGGGGACAGATTGGTATTACCTCAACATTGGGGGGGTCATGACA
>JAFFST010052212.1:92838-103229 GCA_022414735.1 Noturus placidus
CCCCCCCCCCCCCCCCAAAGAGTGTGTGGTTATGCCCATGCTGGGAGCCAATAGAAAACAAGTGGGTGGGGCTTTGGGTTCTTTTTGTGTGTAAAAATGGAGGAGCTGCTTCTTATTAGTACGTAGCACTGGACTGGACTTTTATGTTGCCATTTTCTTCTTGGAAAAAAATAATTAGCCGATTCATCCACTGATATATGCTAGGGTTTTGTGGTCAGCATATGTTCATTATATTTTTTTTATTTCACTTTGGCTTTTATGATCTACTCATTAACGATATTGGAAGTTCAGTGATCCTCCATTTTGCTTTTGTATTGCTTCTGATTCTGGTTTGGGTCTGAGTTTTTGCTCTCATGTTATATTGCTACTAGATACACCTTCCTGCTCATCCAATAAGTTCTGCTTATCCACAATCCACTTCTATGTGTCTTGACACAAAATATTTACATACAGTCCATGCATCTTTGCAGAAGTATAAATCAGCCCTAACAATCGTACATCTTGATTCTGTTTCGAGCATAACATGATTACGGTCCCTAAACAAAAGAAATGATGGACACACAAGAGCTTGTTTTAATGTTTTCTAAATGTTGTAATCAATATATAAAAGAGCATATCGTGATATAGCGTGCACATGATTTCTGTAAGATGGAAGTTTTGATCAGGAACAGCTGGTGCTAGCATTACTAAGCTCCTCCCCCCTTTTCTTACAGCTATAAAGACATCAATATAATGTTTCATGTTTGGCATCTATGTCAGATTATTCGCTCTTTACAAAAACGTAAGCGGATTATTTAATATATTTGTGGAACCGAGCGCAACAGCAACACCAACGGTCGTAAGAAAAACACGCGCTGTTATGAAGAAGCGTGAAGCGAGGCTAGGGCTGATTTCTTTCTAGTTCAGGCTGTAGATTCATACAGCCAATCCGTGACAGTCATGTCAGGTATTTATATAGACTGATATGCCCCCTAGATTGCTCAATCTGTTGAGATATTGACAGATATTAGATTTGATCTCTCGTCTAATATCACCACCAGCCGTCAATACGTATAGATAAATCCTCAATTTACACTCCATACTGCATCTAACTGTTTCAAAATAATACAATTTCCACTCGTGTCTGTTTAGACACAGCACGAAAAATCAGGAGGATGGGAAAACTTTCTATCATTTCTGTCATTTCTATCATTTCTATCATAGTTCAATAGTGTTCACGCTTTGCCGTGGTATTAGGGCTGGAAAATTTCCACGATGTGAAGAAAATGGACAAAATGATTCATACTGTATAAGAATGGAAATGTGTGGTGCGATATTTGGTGGAAAGGATTAGAAATTTACTGAACTTAAAAAAACTTGTTTCAATAATGTTGTTTCCGTAGCATTGAAGTTAGCTTACTTTATTAAAAATTTTAAACTACAGCACAGAAATTCTGTGACAACTGGATACTTTTGAATAAAAGTTTAAAAATAAACTTAAATTTGGGGGGAAAAAATTCATAGATCCATAGACTTTTGTAAATTATTAGAAGTCAAACAGAAATTGGGGTAGAAAACAATATTTACATCCGGTTTTTGAGTCCGATAGCCATGACGAGTACTGATCTCTCAGAAAAGTGGAACTGAAATGAACCCTTGTCTCACGTATATATAATTGCTTGTCAAATAGAATGTAAATTCATTGTAATATGTCAAAATACTGTTTCAAATATTGGCAGCATAGGAACATACGGTGGCCTAGGAGGTATAGGAACATATGGTGGCCTAGGAGGTATAGGAACATAAGGTGGCCTAGGAGGTATAGGAACATATGGTGGCCTAGGAGGTATAGGAACATATGGTGGCCTAGGAGGTATAGGAACATATGGTGAATATTTGATATTTAACTAACTTTTGCTGTCATTTTAAGAAACTTTTTAATCATTTTGAGATACTGGAGCTTGATAAACCTATGGTTTTGTCTTCATCTGTCGGAAATGAACTTCTGCCACTTTATTACTTGCCCTTCACGCGTATTAAGTTGCACATCCAATCACTGTTTGGGAAGTGATTTTCAGGTTTAGTAAATCACACTGCATGTGATAAATTCATTTCTTTGCATCGACCGCACCCTGTATTTAGCACTTTTAAGTGAAAACGTCCCAAATCGCATATTCGTTAAGGCAAGTGCGCAAAACCGGACAGCACACGCTATTTTGTGAAAGACACAAATCTCTGTAAAACTTCTTAGTATACTGTATCAGTTTGCACATTTTTCTTTTTGTTTTATCGAGTTTGCATGTGTTTTAATACACACAAAACTTTTAGTAAACTAAAGTCTTAAGCAAGAAAAAAAAGGGGGACATTTTTGTGACATTTACCCATGTGCTGCATTTGTTTGCTTTGGATAGCATAATAATGGAACTGTTGAGATGCGTGCCTGTGTGTGTGTGTGTGTGTGTGTGTGTGTGTGTGTGTGTGTGTGTGTGTGTGTGTGTGCGCGCGTGTGTGAGTGGGGGGGCAGTCAGATTATATGTTCCTCTGTCTTTCCAGTGTATGGATAATTTTCGTTATGCATGTCTATATGTGTTTGTGTACATGTGGACGTTCACATTAAAAGACAAAAAGCAGGACATGTAATAGGTCAAAGGTCAAATCAATCTCTATGCACAAAGACACACCCTATAGCAGCTCTTGAGCTCACATCTGACACTAAAACACTCAAGGACACTGCTGACGTTTTCTCCTTCAGATTGATGCATGGATTAAGACACTTTTTTTTTTTTCCAGGAGCACAATATTATATTTGACTTTGAATATTACCTTTGACTTTGAGACGCCCTCTGTTTCCATGTGTGTGTAGGTTGATTATAATTTTTTTGTATGTTCTGCTGTCACGTGTATGTTCAGTGTTGGTCCAGTCACCTTACGCCTGTGAAGACAATGCCACCTTGGTGTACCCTTTGGAATTTGTGATTTCTATCGGATTGCAAAACTGTATCCTTGCTGCATTTGAATAAATAATGCTTTGCAGTCGCATCGTTCCTGTTTGCACACATTGTAAAATGTAGGTATAGGAAATTAGCCAATCTTGCTAGCTTCTGGAATAATGTCAACGTGTACGCCATATTAGGCATACATCCAGACACTGAACCCTAAGTTGCCCCCAATGGCAAGCTAGCACCTTGCATGCAGCTCTGCTACCATTGGTGTGTGAGTGTGTCTCATTTGTAAGTCGCTTGTAAATGTAAATGTAAAATGATATCTCTGTAAAGCTGCTTTGAGACAATGTAGCATTGTAAATACAAATTGATTAATTATTATTATTATTATTATTATTATTATTATTATTATTATTATTGTAAGACAATACACATCTACTGTATAGTGAGATGTAGGTCTGAACATCTGTAACTCACTTTATGATCCACTGATTTTTTTACAAAATTTAATTCATTACAGATTATACAGAAACAGTCATAGATCTCAACACAGATTTCTGCAGCTAAAGTATATTTAAATATACATGTACAGTGCCCTCCACTAATATTGGCACCCTTGTAAATATGAGCAAAGAAGGCTGTGAAAAACTGTCTTTATTGTTGAATCTTTTGATGTTTTGTAAAAAAACAAAAAGAACACAAAAACCTTCCGCGCTTATGGCTATCAAACAATTACAAACACAACACAGGTTTATATTTTAAAAAATGTTAAAAATAGGTGTGCATCAATTACTGGCAGCCCTATGAAGTCATATGAGAAAAATATATTTGAAGTATATTCCTATTGATATTTGACATTTTTTAGTACACCTGGGTGAATAGGAACAGGACACTGTCCAACCATGACATATTTATTGGTATAAATATGAGGTAGCACATAGGCCAAATTCCCTTAGTCATTCATAACAATGGGTAAGACCAAGAAATATAGCTGTGATTTGTGGGGAAAAAGGTTGTTGAGCTTCACAAAATGTCAAGTGGCTATAAGAAAATGCGCAAGCATTGAAAATGCCCATTTCCACCATTAGGGCAATAATTAAGAAATTCCAGTCAACTGGAAATGTTATGAATCAACCTAGAAGAGGACGTGTGTCTATATTTTCTCAACGCACTATGAAGAGGATGGTTCGAGTGGCCAAAAAATCTCCAAGGATCACAGCTGGAGTGTATTGTGGTCAGAAAGGCTCCAAAACTACAATCCGAAGTCACCTACATCACCACAAGCTGTTTGGAAGGGTTTCAGGAAAAAAAAAAGCCTTTCCTCTCATCTAAAAACAAACTCAAGCATCTTCAGTTTGTCAGACACTACTGGAACTTCAAATGGGATCGGCTTCTATTGTCAGATGAAACCAAAATAGAACTTTTTGGAAATAAACACCAGAGGTGGTTTTGGCGCACACAGAGAGGTAGCCATATGGAAAAGTACCTCATGACCACCCCAGAAGAACCCATGTCACACCCCTCTTCCTCTCCCTCCACTGGCTTCCTGTAGCCGCCCGCATCAAATTCAAGGCCTTGTCAAGGCCTACAAGACCTTGTCTGGAACAGCACCCTCCTACCTCAACTCTCTCCTGAAGGCTTACGTTCCCACACGCAATCTGTGATCAGTTAACGACCGATGATTAATAGTATCTACTCAGTGTGGCCCTTTCCAGAACCTTCACACTAACTGTCCCTCAGTGGTGGAATGAACTTCAAACCTCCATCCGGACCACAGAATCTCTCACTGTCTTCAAAAAACAGCTAAAGACCTACTTCTTCTGTGAACACCTCTTCTTCTTACACCTCTACTCTGTGCACTTGGCTTCTTCTAGAACTCAATTAAAGATCTTGTATAGTAGCTCTACTTGTATTGTTCTCTGCTTGATATATCACCATCCATCCATCCATCCATCCATCTTCAACCGCTTACTCCTTTTCAGTGTCACGGGGAACCTGGAGCCTATCCCAGGAGGCATCGGGCACAAGGCAGGGTACACCCTGGACAGGGTGCCAGTCCATCACAGGGCACAATCACATATATCACTTTGCTTGTATTTCCTCATTTGTAAGTCGCTTTGGATAAAAGCATCTGCTAAATGAATAACTGTAAATATAAATGTTCTGAAGTAAACTCTGATCTGATTTCTTGACCTTATCGTGTTCTTCTAAACGACGTGATATGATTAATCCAGGTTAATTAAAGAATACTTTTTAAACGACAGACTGCACCTTTAATGCAGAATGGAGAAGAAGAAGAAAACCCCCACTGTACAACATGAACAAGCGTGTTAAACAAACTAGTACACCGTTAGAGGGATGCTGCATCGTACACAGAGGCGTATGTGGTGTGCAAGTGAAGATGCATCCCACAGGATGGGGCAGGAGTGTGTCCCAAGCTCTCCTGGGAGAAGCGACAGTCACGGCGCACAGGGAGCGCGAGCGCGGATCTTTATCCAACACAGCGCGTCGCTCTCAAAACAAACACACGCGACCGCGCACGCGCACCTAGCCACCCTAGTGGAAAAGTGGAGCAGTGAAATCGCCTCACAGTGATGCTGTTGTGGCTGTCGTGAAGGACAGCTGAGGATCAGGGTGAGCTCAGTGGTTCTGCACGCGCATGGCGTCGCCGCTCCAGCCCGAGACGCGGAAGTTCACACGCGGGCTGAGTAAACCGGGCACCGCCGCCGAGCTCCGCCAGAGCGTTTCCGAGGTCGTGAGGACCTCCGTGCTCGTAGTAAGGACCTTTTCTCTCTCTCTTTCTTTCTTTTTTTTCCGTTTTTATTCTGAATAATAACCGTGTTTTAACCATTTCATGCACTCATTACTATACTGTAGATATCACGTGCACAGCTAGATGCACTTCATTTACTTCAAATTGCGTCACATTGATAATATTATTTGATTAATAATTGATCATATATTTTAAATAGCACTTCTATTTAAAAAGTAAACGAATTGACCGTAAGTTTAAAAAAACAAAAACAATACCAAGAGGCTAAAACAGTATGTCTCAAATAATAATAATAATAATAATAATAATAATAAATAATAATAATAATAAATAATCTCCTGGCACCCTGTCCAGGGTGTACCCCACCTTGTGCCCGATGCATCCTGGGATAGGCTCCAGGTTCCCCGTGACCCTGAAAAGGAGTAAGAGGTTGGAGATGGATGGATGGATAATAATAATAATAATAATAATAATAATAATAATAATAATAATAATAATAATAAATAATCTCCTGGCACTCTGTCCAAGGTGTACCCCGCCTTGTGTCCGATGCCTCCTGGGAGAGGCTCCAGGTTCCCCGTGACCCTGATAAAGGAGTAAGCGGTTGGAGATGGATGGATGGATGGATGGATAAATAATCACTTTAACATGTTTAAAATACTGTCATGTTGAAGACTAAACTTACAGAAAATGTCATTTCTGAACACAGAGCAACTAGTAACCCGCTAGTTTAAAACTTTTTTATTATTATTTGTGTTCAGTGGGCTTTGGAACAAAACTATTTTTTGTTGCTCGGTGGTGTAGTGGTTAGCATGTATGCCTCACACTTCCAGGGTTCGAATCCATCCTCCGCCCAGTGTGTGCAGAGTTTGCATGTTCTTCCCGTGCTTTACTTTCCTCCAGGTACTCCAGTTTCCTCCACCAGTCCATAGACATGCATTGTAGGCTGATTGGCATCTCTAAATTGTCCCTAGTGTGTGATTGTGCCCTGCGATTGGTTGGCACCCTGTCCAGGGTGTCCCCCGCCTTGTGTCCCCTGGGATAGGCTCCAGGCTCCCGGCGACCCTGTGTAGGAAAAGTGGTACAGAAAATGAGTGGATGTCATTATTTATTTTATATAGAAAGCTAGTAAAGCCTGAGAACGGCTAGAGTCTAGAGCGCTACAGCTTTTTAGTTTACTGTACATTCATTTACAGTAATGCTCTCAATTGTCTTGGAGGTGATTCACAACTTATACATTCCTAACATAAAAAGGAGCCTTAAATTGACTGCGTGTGCTATGCACATGTTTCTGTGTGACTGCTGTATTATACTTTCATTGTAGCTGTATTCAAATAATAATGTCGCTCGAATGATAAATAACTGAAAGTAAAAGAGAAAGAAATAGTAGTACTGTGAACTGTAGATAATTTACTATATATTAATGTTTGCGGTTATATTTCTACTTCGATCATAATCCCTACACAAGTTATATGAATTGTATTGAATATTGCTGCACCTTTACATTATTAGGGGCGCACGGTGGCTTAGTGGTTAGCACGTCCGCCTCACACCTCCAGGGTGCGTGGTTCGAGTCCCGCCAGGGCCATGTGTGTACGGAGTTTGCATGTTCTCCCCGTGTGTCGGGGGTTTCCTCCGGGTACTCCGGTTTCCTCCCCCAGTCCAAAGACATGCATGGTAGGCTGATTGGCGTGTCGAAAGTGTCCGTAGTGTATGAATGTGTGTGTGAATGTGTGTGTGAGTGTGTGTGTGTGTGTGAGTGTGTATGTGATTGTGCCCTGCGATGGCTTTGCACCCTGTCCAGGGTGTACCCCCGATGTCCTGGGATAGGCTCCAGGTTCCCCGTGACCCTGAAAAGGAGTAAGCGGTTGAAGATGGATGGATGGATGGATTTACATTATTAAAAATGCCTCTTGTTATGAACATGCATGATTATGCACATTAGAAATGCCCTAAACATTCTCCTGACTAATAGCACTAAGCTTAGCTAACTCGAGTCGGATTTCCACTGCACTGTTTTCATACCAAAGACAAAATCACGCGCCATTTCTTTGATCATGAGTTAAGACTTAAAGGTGCTAGAGTCAATATTTTTCATTTCTTACTAGTACAAATAATGTGGAAAAATTTATGTACAGTGAAAAAAGAAATGGTTTAAGCCATTGTCCTTAGAACAAGTGTATTATTAGTTAGCAGGAAAAAAGCCCAGTTTGGAAACCTGCCATTCGAAAAACAATTATTTTTTGTATTTGAATTGGCCTGTTGTCAGTCATTTTATAGCCACGCCCTCAAAGCCCCTTCTCGTCGTCATAAATTATTATCTGCATATCCCCCTGCCAGATCTTACTTAATGTGCTTTTAAGTCTTAGGTGACTTAAATGCGACATGTGTTGAGCCTTAGAATGTGTCATTTAATCCCTTTGCAGCCAAAGACAGCTTATTAAAAGTCACAGTGTGAGTGCTGCTACAACGCTCGTCTAAAAGCCCCCCATAGAAGGACAGCTGATTGATGATGTAAGCAGAATGCAGTAATTTATTCTAATCACAGGTCTACCTTTAGAGCAGGGGTGTCCAATCTTATCCGGAAAGGGCCGGTGTGGGTGCAGGTTTTCATTCCAACCAAGCAGAAGCCACACCTGATTCCACCTGTTTAATCAGTTGATCATGGCTTTCAATAGACTCAGGTGTGGCTTCTGCTTGGTTGGAATGAAAACCTGCACCCACACCGGCCCTTTCCGGATAAGATTAGACACCTCTGCTTTAGATAATCTTGAGTGAGATTTCAGTATCTCAGCATCAATTTACATCATTTTTCTCAGTGTTTTCTTAAGCAGAATTAAAACATATGTCAGCTAGCTGGGTTAGTTTAGCATGCAGGTTCCTGGATCTTGGACGTGCAAAGCCATAAAGCTTAAGTAATGCAAAATAATCCGCTTTTTCACAGGTAATAGGGAGAATATCATTCTGTTAAGTTGTTTTTAAATGGAAAAATGAGATTTTAGAGGTAAGTGAAATCTGTATAATCAGAATTTGCATCCAAATGAGGTTTAGACATTAGTGGATATCTTTTCAAATTCAAAGATGACACCGAAACAGCCACCGAGAACCATGAAGTCATTTGCACAATGCTCGTTATCACTGATTTTTAGCAACAAAAGTCTGATTACTGATTATCTTTGTTTTATTAGAAGTTTTTGCACCTGGTCTCTGTTAGCGTGACTTGTATTTTCAAACTTTATTATCGACCCGTTCACAATTCAGAGGGTTTATTTTAGAATGGTTTTGACCACAGATCAAAAATTTTTAACTGAGACCAAGTTGATTGTGTGTGTGTGTGTGTGTGTGTGTGTGTGTGTGTGTGTGTGTGTGTGTGTGTGCTGGAACCAGTTAAAAATGGAAACTGGAGCATTTAGCCACCCTCTGTTGAAGCAATTGTACGAATCCCGAAGAAATAGCTTCATCCCAGAGATCAGGAAATGGAGATGTGGAATCTTTGATGTCTGTTCATCAGTGCTGTTATTTTACCTGCCAGGTTGCCAGATAAATAGTGGGGAAGTTTGTTCTGAATGGAAATTGTTTATAGTTAAATACTTGGAAGAGGATTACAGTTAGGATTGCACTCCACTTCATTGCTTTGCTCCTCTATGAAAAGGTTTCTTTTGGTCAGCAAGTTTGATCTTGTCTTACGAATACAGCAATATGTACTTTTTATGTTTGGAAATTTCCACGAGATTCCTCCAGCTGAGAGCCGTGTTCCATCTCCATGTGTGCTCATCAGTCCGATGTTCAATCAGAAAGCACTAGCTGTCTAATTTATGACACCACAATTGCCTGAAGGATTATATTTTGACGTGTCCTGCTGTCCCAGATTTGGATCCCTGCACACCTCGATTCCCAGCTTCCAACTTTAAACCGAAAAAAAAACCACACACACAATCTTGATTGAGACACATTTTTAGAAACCATGCCATTTAAAGGGAATGTGCATGTGGTGTGATTAGCTTTTAGAGTGAAGCTTTAAAGATATTTTAGTGGCCCTTATGTATGTTATGCACACCGAATTATTTTGTATAAAGGTATAAAGATACATACTAAAGGGACATAAGATGTACCCAAGATGGTACCACTCTAGAGACAAGGAACAGTACAATTCTATAATTATAAGTGGAATAAATGACTTGCTAAATGAATATTTTTGTTTAATTAATCAATCATTTTAAATGATTGTAATTATCTGTAAAACTATAAAAACCACTATGGTGCTTGGGCCCCTGTGGTTGCTGATTATAGCTATATGTTTCATAAGTAATTATATTAAGAGTGATTATAAAGACCGGTAGATGTTTTGATGACATGGATTTGAGTGTTTGATGGAGCCAGCTTTGATGTCTATAGGTCAGTGAGTTTATAAACACATATATTAATGTGTGTGTGTGTTTGTGTGTGTGTGTTGTCTATCTCGGTTCTTTTACTTGTAACACATAGTAAAAATGCTTGCCTGAGTTTCAGTTACATTCACAGATGGACAGTTTGATCCAAGACTGATACATCAACCATCTCACACTTTAACTTATAGCTTATACACACACACGCTGTCCGACAGGTAATCCCTCTGCGGCCGCTTCTTCAAAACAGTTAAATCTCTGGACCTTAAAAAAGGGAAAGTAAAAGAAAAAAGATCAGACTGAGTTCTACAA